>JAJJMA010024886.1:11176-22276 GCA_023529015.1 Papaver nudicaule
AACAAATTTTACAAGGCTCAATAGCCATACGCTGAGGCAAAATTGCCAAACAAATTTTACAAGGCTCAATAGCCACCGACTGAGGCAAATCTGCCAAGAAAATTATACACCGGGACATAACGGAACATTTTAGTTTTCAATGCATGGCTTTGAATAGCAGTAAACCTGGCTAGCTGGTGCTATAACTCCTGACGCGTTACTTGTTGATCTGTAAGTGCTGGCAGAAAAATATAAGACTCCCGGAGGCACTAACCACCCTCTTGGAAAACCTACCACTTATAATAGATCGCCGACGGGCACAAGTAACAATGTATAGCGAAAACGGTTGCGATGTGGCTAAGGAAAAATACTGTCAGCTCATCATTGAAACTAAAATGGATTCGATTATACCGGCGGAAACAAACAAAGAGAGTTATATATATAACAAAATACAAAGGTAGAAAAACATCTACCAAAGTTCCATAACAAAAGAGTGGGAGACATAAACATATCTCATGATTACACAAAAGCATGTAAAGTTAAGAGTTATCTAAATAACACTTGATAACTAGAATATGAAACATTTATCAGATTTGCACATCTGGAGACTTCAAAGGATTTTCAACAGCCATATTTGGGTCTTTAAGCGAGGAATCAGCATTTTCTTCTCCAGCTTCAGTGGAAACTGCACCCTTTTCTTGATTCGACTCGTTGGCACCTTGGCTTGGATTCTTAGAAGCGTCCTGGTTGTCATTAGCATTAGAACTCTTCCCGCTGTCTTGATGAGAATCTTGACTTTTAGGTTGCAAGTTTATGTCATCTTCGGCGTCCTCTTCTTAATCACTCTCCTCTCCAGAATCTGATCCGCTGTCTATGTGAATAGCATCTTCGGCATTACCTTCATCTTCAGCAGCATTAGGATCAGTATCTGTGTCAGGAGGAAGGCGACCAGGAGCATAGTCATCTGGAATATCTAAATCGTGATCAGGGAAAAACTTTGCCAAGTACATCTGGATAGCAAAAAAGCCGGCCATTCTAACATCAGCAAAATTTTGCTCTTCTTGGGTTTGAGCAGATTTCTTAGCAAGACTCAGCTCAGACTTGAGGGCGTCTTGCATTTGTTGAAGTTTCTTGGACTTAGAAGATTCAGACTCAAACTTTTCCTTATACTCCTGAAGTGTCTTAACGTCAGTTTCCAGGTTGAAAATCTTGCCAGCACACTGCAAATGATCAGTCTCCAGCGCATGCAACTTGCTCCCACATGACTGATGATCTTTCAATTGCCCTTCCAGTTCAGTAATCCTAGCAGTACACCCTTTGTGTTCTTTCAAGACAGCGGTTTGCTCTCCCAGCTGAGACTCCAACTTTTTGTGCTTCTCTGAAATAAGGAAAAGCATAATATTAGCGCTGAGGCAATACCAAACTGGAAATTACATGAGAAAATGAAATCCTAAGGAACTACCTTCTAGACCGCTAACATACTCATGAATACCCTTTTTGGCAATACTTATTTCATCAAGTTTACTCAAAACTTCCTGATCAGAACAAGGGCCAACGGCTTGTTTGATTTTGAGTCTAAGTATAGTATTCTCTTCATTCAATTGCCAAGCACGATCTCCATGAATTTGGGAAAAAATTTTGTGGTGTTGAATTTCATCTCGGGCGGCGTCTCTCTCGGCGGTACGACAAACCAGTGTAGATGATAAGCGCGAAATGGTGGCTTCCTTCTCCTTCAGTTGGGTGGTTATCTTCATATGGTCCACAACGGCTTTTTCTTTGGCTTTACGTTCCAACTCAGCTAAGCGGGAGGCGTTGTCAAGCTCACTCTTTTTCCATGCCACATCCGCTTCAGAAACTTTGAGCAGGTGATCAAGATTAAGATCAGTGACATTACGCAATTCTCGGCGGTACCATTTAACATCTTGGCCTAAATTGAGTAACATATTACGTTGCTTAGCGTTAGCACTAGTCAACTTACCAATCTCAGTTTCGGCTTGCTTTAATCGGCTATCAGGGTGTTGTCGGCGACCTTATAAGGGAAAGGGACTAGACGTTGGGAAAAAGGAAAACAGAATGAAAAACTATTGTATGAAAAATTGGAAACAACTACTAACCTTGGAGTTCTTCATGCTTCTTTTTCTCTAGATTGTAGTTGATGCGCATACGACTACACTTGTAGGGGGTAAAACCCTTCGGAACACATGTCTCGCATCCGGGAAGCTTAACTATGCCGAGAGAACCACACCGAGAAGGCTAACAGCGAGATCTCGGACCCGCTCAGAGAAGAAGAGGAAAGCTGCACTTAAACGAAGTAAAGACTCGAAGGAAAGGGATTCGGACTATGACCATGGACCGAAGCCTCGGGGTGTAAACCGCCTTACTCGACAGGGACTGACACCACCACGATTGAGTCTTTTGTCTTTATTAGCTGTAAACCACCCAAGCTCGGCCTATATAAGGCGAGCTTGGAAAACGTTGTAGGGGTTGGATTCTCTTTGGGTTGAGTCTAAGTAGCAAGAGAGAGATTAGGTTTGTAATCTCCTCTGGTTCCTTAGGGTTATATTCTTGTAATCTCAGCATTGAAATACATAAGGGTTTTTCTTATATCTAGTCTTTATTGCTTTATATGGTCATTGATTACTGTTCAATGCACCTTCGGTGCTGTTCTTGCGGTCTTCGGACTACTGAACCACAACTAAATTTTGTATGTACGAGTAGATCTGATGGATCTGGTACCTTGAGTACCTATGCAGATTTTCTACTCGTACAGTTTGGCGCTAGAAACAGGGATTGATTAAAACAACTTAGGGTTTGCCTGTGAATTTTCGGGTTTTCAAATTTTTTGTTGTTAAATTTCTTTTTAGCTTTCTCAAAAGATTTTCAAAAGCTAGATTTCCAAAAAACAGCTCCTATACCTTAAGCATCCAAAAGACCTTAAAGGCTTTGGCGTGTTTACAGAGTTTTTTGAGCATAACATCAGAGGATCAAATCATCCATTAAAGAGTTCTCAAAACCTCGGTATGATAAAATCGATCTCCGAGAGAGGCAGTTAATATTCGTTTCAAAACCTTTTGTAGAATAGAATACAAACAATTGCAAAATCGTGTTGATTCTTAAAATCCATTTTAGGGTTTTCTAAGTTAAGGATATATACAGAAATCCATTTTAGGATTCTCAAACCTATCGTTATACATCGAAATCAATTTTAGGGTTTTCAAAACTCATATTACTTACAGGAATCCATTTTAGGGTTTTCAAAGCTCATAATATGTGTAAAACCCATTTTAGGGTTCTCAAATTTCATGCTGTACACAAAAATTCATTTTAGGGTTCTCCATCTTCATGCTATATTTGGAAATCAAATTTCAAAAAACAGACACAAACGAAAAAGGATGATATGCGCTAAAGGACAAAATAAACAGTTAGGAACACGCCTAAAAAGGGCAAATACGACCTACTAAATTTCTTCTGAAAAAGTTAGTTGCAGGGTAGATTTACATGGCCGACAAAGTACACTGCGCTAAGCCGCCTTGGACCTCACGGGTTTTTTGTTTCTTGACAGGTCATAGCCAGAATGGCTTCCCAATCGGAACACGCTCCGAAGCAGCGAGTAGGATCCTCGAGGCAGGGTACTGGATCGTCCAGACAGCACAACACCAGATTCTCAACCAGTAAAGGGTTATCCCCCGAGGTAGCGGCTAGCACAGTCCAACACCGAGAGCATGTAGACGAAGAAGTAGTGGTAGAAGATCTAGGCCCCGAAGGAAAAGGATTTCCAGAGGCTGAAGAGCCACACCAACAGCAAATACCGGAAGAAAATGGAGAAAACGAGGAAGAAGAGGACGAAGCATCTGATCCTGAAAATGAAATGCACGAGCAACAGCCTACCAAAGCAAATACGGCAAGAGCTGCGCAATTTAGGAAATTAATCTTGAAAAACAGAAAAATAAAAAAGCTAAAGAAACAGCTAGCCGAAGCAAACAAAAAGGTAGCGGAAAAATCGGCATCCAACTACAAGGGAGGTAGCGAAGGACACTCTCGTCCAAGTAACGCATCTCGGCCAAAGGAACCCTCCGAGTCTAACACATACATCAAGGCCAAAGGCACCAGCAAAGGCCACGGAATTACGGTATCAAGCAAAAAGACCGAACCTCCGGCATACACAAGAGCGAGCGTGCAGACATTCAGCGAAGGAAATCAAACGAAGAGAGATGCCGAGGCAAGAGCCCTGCAGCAAGTGATGATGGATCAAATCAAAGCACTCCGAGCAGAAATTTTCGACAATCAAATCCAATCGAGCGACAGGATCAAACTTACTAAAGCTATGAATGACGTCAACCGGTCACCACTGAGTCCAGAAATTCTTTCTTTACCAATTCCAGTAAAATGCACGATGCCCACTTTCACCTCCATCTTTGATGGATCAGGAGACCCCACTATACATGTCAAAATGTACCTCCGAGTTTTTCTGGCTTACACCGATAGAGATGAAGTGCTCTGCAAATATTTTCCCTCCAGCCTAAAAGGAGAAGCCCTCGCCTGGTATGACAACCTCGCAGCCGGTTCGATCTCATCTTTCGAGGAACTCTCCAAAGTCTTTATACTACACTTCCTTTACAACAATTCCTCAAAGCCTGGGGTAGAGAAACTATTCAGCATTCGGGAACGGCCAGGAGAGTCGACTAAAAGCCTAACAAGCAGGTGGACCGAGCAGTGTGTAGAAGTAGGAAATGGAGCCACGGAAAGAGATAAGGTGCGAGCTTTCCTTAACGCTCTAGACAAAAACAACCCTCTATATGACAGACTCTTCTCGAAGAACCTTGAGACGCTGAAGGACCTTCGCAAGTATCAAAAGGAACGAATCACTCTCGAAGAGATAAAAGAACAAGCTGCACTAGGAAAGGAAACCATCTTAAAACAAGTTCATTCGATAAACAACCTATCACTCGAAGATCGAGGACAAGCAATGGGCACTCACCTCGGGGACCCATCAAAGCGAGAAAGACAGGATGATAGTGGTCGATATGGGAACGAAGGAAAATTTGGTGATGGCAAATACCATGATAACAGAAAGTACACTGATAACAGAGAAAACAACCCTCGGAGGGAGTTTGAAGGAAACAACACTCAGCAAGGGCAAGGAATCCGAAAATTCGGGACGACGAAGCCAGGATTTCCAGCATTCCATGATAGGAAACTTCCCAAGCTTTGCGTTCCCATTGAGGACGCCCTTCGGACCATTGAGCAGTCGGAATATGCGAGTGAAATAAGATATCCTCGAAGCAGAGGGAACCAGCCGAAGCACACAAAAAATTCAAGAGACTATTGCCAGTTCCATAAATTTAATGGGCACACAACTGAGAATTGCGTCACGGCGCAAGATCAAATATATTTCTTTATTGCTAGAGGACAATTTCAACACCTTCTGGAGCTGCCACAAGCACCCCCTAACCAACCGCCACCCAAGGAAGAGGCCAAGCACGAAGCCTATGTAATTACCATTGATCGAGACATTCCAAGGTTCGGAGCCTGCAACTCAATAGTTCATACGAAGGGATTAGAAGGAATCCAGACCGGACCCATACACAAAAGGGACTTGGATGGACGAGAAATATTCAGTGTGGTCACAAGGACTCGCTTGGAGGAATGACAGAAGCAGCCAGTGTTCTTTTCAGCGGCAGACATCCCCAATGAGGGCAGAATGCATAATGATCCTTTGGTTATTACCCTTCAAATGGGGAAGATAGCCATGACTAAAGTATTGGTGGACCCTGGGAGTTCCGTGGACATATAATTCGGACAAACATTTGACAAAATGAAGGGCAAGAAAGCTGCTTTGGTACCTTCGGTCTACAACATATTTGGTTTCAATGGGAAGCCATCGACCCCCCGAGGAGAATTGATGCTCACAGTTCATGCTGGTAGCGAAAAACAACCAACTCTATTCTGCGTGGTGGACATAGATTCCCCCTACAATGCCATCGTGGGTAGACCATGGTTGCATAGCATCATGGGTGTCGCATCTACCTTGCACCAAAAGATCAGATTCCCAACACCAACAGGGATTGCTGAAATCAGAGGCGATCCTACCGAGGCTCGGGCTTGTCACGCAATCGATGTACAAGCGAGAGAATCAAGCAAAGAATGCTCGGAACAAGCAAAGATCCCGAAGATATCGGATGAAAGTATAGAAAGGTTCATAGCTGACACCGAAGCTGGGATGCTGAATATGAAACAAGAGGGAAGCGAAGAAAACCAGCATCTACAAAACAGATAACAATTCCTCGTAGCAACAACCAACCTCCAGACTCCGAATAAACAGTTAGGCGAGTCTAGCAAAGGCAACAGCATTCAGCAAGAGCCTTTCTGGATCGGCCCATTTGTCATTGAAAAGCAACTTGATAATGACACTTACAGTTTAGTTAACCTTGAAGGACAAAGGTTGAAAACCCCGGTGGAGGGGAGGTACATGAAACATTTGGTTTAAGAAAGTAATTCCGTTTGTAAGGAGCATCTGAAGAAATCTAATAAATGAAAACCGCACTCATTGATGCAACTCCCATCGAAGTCAAACTCCAAAATACTGTCAGCACCATCACGAAGGCTGTAACGCCAAAGGCAAAAAACGCCAAACAGGCTGTAACGCCAAAGGCAAAAAACGCCAAACAGGCTATAACGCCAAAGACAAAAAACGTCAAACAGGCTGTAACGCCAAAGGCAAAAATCGCCAAACAAATAAAAAGTCCTCGAATAGCAGGCACAGAGCCGATGACCATATAAATCGTAAGGGCCCTACGAGTTATATGGCACGGTCCTCTACCCACAAGACACCCCGTTAGCGGTGAGCACTTTGAATCAAGGCCACAAAAGCTGACGATACATTCGTACTCACTACCAAACGGCCACGAGGACGGCACGTTCTCGGGCGCCGAGGGGACGATAAATGGGATTAACATCTACCTATAGAGGAAGATGGAACCCCAAGGCAGGTAACTTGCTTGTATTCACGAGCAAGTTACTCGGCCAAGGGACCTCCTCAAAACAAAAAACAGTTTCGAGGGGGGGCATAACATTTTTAAACAAATTAAATTCTTTATATATATGATTCAAATGCAGGACATGAAGTGTGATAAGCAAAAAACGCGCATATAAGCAAAAGGGCGCGGACACAGCTGCAAAGAAAAAACGCAAAATACAAAAGCTACAGGCGAAAATTATCCTATGAGCAATTAGCACCATCGCGAGGATTCCTCTCGGAACCATGAACGGATTCGCTCGGACCATCAAGGGCACCCTCGGCGGCGTTATCAGGATTCCTCGAAACATCATCTCGAGCAGCATCATCATCATTACCACTGACAACTATCCTTAAAAAATTCTCCAACAGGCCTCTCTTTCGAAGCTCGTCTCTAGCCAAAGCCACATAAACTTCCTGAGGAAGCAGATATTCATCAATGGGAGATGCAACGTCTGAATCGTGTGCACCAATAGCACCATAAGTAGGAGGCTCAACACCGATGGTTCTAAAAAGAAAACGACCATGCCTTCGGCAGGCCCGGCTAGTAGCAAAGGCGTTGGTAATGGCAGACTGAGAAAGAAGTTCTTCTACAGCCTGACCATGTCTCAACTCATGACGCACAAGGCCAAAGCCGACCACCAGGTCCCTCACACGTGCCTGGTGTTTAAGACGAAGTTCCCTCTCCTCGGATAATAGTTTAGCATGATACGTCACTTCTTCGGTGCGACGTCTACGTTCCAGCTCCAGCTCTTGAGCAGATCTAGCCGACTCAGCAGAGCGGTACTGGCGTTCTTCGGATAACTCTTTAGTCAACCGCTTAACCTTCCTCTCGGCTTCCAACTTCAGCTCGGATTCAGTCACCAGCTGGCTCGTGGCTTCGTTCCTTGCTACCTCGGCGTCGATAACCTGTTTCTTCAAATTAACTTCGGCACCTGAAAGAGAAAACAACAAGCATAAGAACAACAGCAAAACGATTTAGCTTAGGCCGCAAGATAAGCAGAAAAAGCAACTTTGGGTTAGCTCCCTACTCTCTTTGAAAACCATATATTCAGCAACCTGGTGCTGACTAGTAAAGCGAGGCACCGAGGCATTCTTTCGGATATCCTCAGAAGTAATGACCCCACTTTTGGCTAATTCTATTCGGTACTCATCAACAAGAGCAGCAGTTTGAACGTTTGTCTTGTTTGCATAAGCAAGCTCTCGACATTTGTCGATACAACTTTTATTCAGAACATCGTTCGCAGTAGCTAGCTCCTTATTAACATTCTTATAGGTAGATAGCTGCGTCTTCAAATCCCTGATATTCCTTTCTAACTTTTCAATTACAACACTACCAGAGACACCGATTGACCTCTCCGAGCGAGCTGCATCTCGCTCATGCGTCAATCGAGTCACGTCCATTTGGAAAAAATGGTTTTCCCGGGACAGCAACACGTTTCTATTTCTCATCTCCTCGAGAAGGCGTTTGGCTTGATCCACCTTCCTTCGCTCCTCTACATAGGTTCTCTCGGCCTCTTGCCTTTTCAGCCTATAATACTCCACATCCTCCAAAGCCCTATCCCTCTCTTCCAACAACGTCGCGCTATCATTAAGATAACCTTCGCTACTTGAGGCAATTGGGGATGATTGTCGGACACTTCGAAGCCGATCAATAACCGATTGGGCCTCCTGAAGTCCTTTCTCGAGCCTTTCCAGCTCGTCTTTTCAAAAGCAAGTAGCAAACCTGTTTTAGCCGAGGCTGCAGAAAACAGATGCTCCCATAAAAGCAAATGAAAAAAATAAGGGACTTACATATAGATTGTCTTTTCGCTTCGGCACTGCGAACCTTCTCCTGGGCAAGCTCCTCCTGCATCCGATAAAACTCTCGTTCGAAATACTCGTTTTCACTAGCTTGATCAAAGTTGTAAGCTAGAAGGCCAGTGGCATGATAGTCGCCCTGGTAAAAAGTGGTACAAATAGATTAACAAAACGCTTCAACATCAACATGAACAACAGCAAACGCAACTCACCGACTGAACTATGGCCAAATTCTCCTCATAGGACAAGGGAGGATGGCGACAATCGTACTCGGCTCGAGGACAATCACCTCCGAAGAGATCGCCAAGCTTTTTGCAGAAATCTGGATCTAAAGGCTGCCCTAAGGGATCCGAAGCATGAGCTTCAAAGCGAGTGGAAACCTCGGTAGTAAACTCGCCAGGACAATAGTTTTCATATAAAACATCTTTAAACCTTTCGGCAGTGTAAGATTGCTTATATCTGCAAGCATAGCTAGGAGCAGGTGGAAACATCGAACTCCGTGGAAAACTGGAAACAAGCTGTTTGGAGGAATCCATCTTAACATACGAACCATCCTCTTGGGGGCAAAGGAGGTCCACGGGTGTAACAATCTTGTCTGACCAAAGAATAGAGGGCGCACCAAAAACATCCGGGGAGGTTGCTACCGCCGAGGCAGAAGCATTAAATATGATCTTCGGAGCAGAGGAAGTTGAAGGAGTAAATTCAGAGGCAGCTCCGGCGCCCGAAGATGCACAAACCACGGCCGAGGCAGAGGTACCACTAACAACCAAAGGCAGGGTAGTCCGAGGACTTGCGGCAGTCACTTCCTCGGTTACCATCTCAGTCGTTGCTGATTCTGGAATTTCTTTGTCAGCACGATGAGTCTTCTCCGACGAAACCTTGATAGCCTGGCGAAGGTTAGTTTGAACCCCTTTCAGAAGTGATTGTAAAGTAGCCTTCTTCAGCGGCCGAGAAACTTTGGGATTCTCCCCGTAGCTTAACTTCATCAAACCAGGGCCGCGAATCAGGGCACCTAAAGGCCGTCCCTGCAGATAAGGATCCGTCTTCCTCAGGAAACAAACAGAGGCAAGTATGAATACTTCGGAAAAGAACGAAGGAAGAGTATTTGTTACCTGCTGCATAGTCCCCTCATCAGGCCGAGGACGTTTTAGGGTGCCCGAAGGCTCGACGATGATGCCCTTGTCTTTGCCCGAAAATGAACGAAGTAACCTCCTGTCCTCGTCAGGAGAGAAAATAGAAAACAGATGTCGAGTCTCAAACTCGTGGCCTGCTTCGAACTCAGTCCGAACGATGAAACGGCCGGAGTCCTTCCAGCCTCGGAGTATTGGACCTCGAAGGAGTATAGGCTCCGAAGACCAGTCTTCGTCCAGTAAGTAATTTGGAGATTCGGGAAGAACGTTTCGAACACCCTCAACCAGCCGAAAGCTAACCCCCCAAGGAGCTAACTCGTTACCTATAGTCAGAAAGGGCTCGTAATGCTTAAAGAAGTTCTCAGCGGTATAGTAATACTTCGCTGTGGACTCGGCAGGAGAATTGTTTTCAGACTGAAGAATCCACTGATTAATAAGGTAGATCGCGCTGCAAGTAAGTTGCATCACACCTCGAGGTTGAGGAAGAGAACAAATGATCTCAAGAAACAAAGGATTATCAGATCGATAGAGAGGAGGAAGCAGCCCAGCGGTTACCTGATGAATCGTCACTACAAGAATATCCTCGCTGCATTGATACGCTCTGACTAACTCCGGAGTTAATCTGGGAGAATCAATAGACTCGATTCGAAAGCCCCTTTCATCAGGAAACAAGCCATTCAGCCTCAGATAAAGAGCCTCAATCGCAGGGACTGGCGACATGAAAAAAGATGTAAACAAGGAAAAAGCAGCGACACCGGCAACGGAAATTGCAGAGGCAACTGAAAATAAAGGAGAAAGGAAGGAAAAACCTCAAAGAAGTTAACTTTATGAAACAAAAGGCCGATTAAAACAATGGGTCGAGAAGAAAAAAGCGAGAGAATCGTCTGATGAAAAGATACAAGTAAAGGAAATTTCACGGAAAAAGGCCGCCAGCGCCAAGGAAGATGAAAACGAAAGGTCTAAAAGATTTTTAGAGGGAGAAACGAAACTTAAATAGTGAGGAGAAACCGACTCCACCGGTCAGAAGGTGAAAAGCCATAGGCCTAGAAGAACGTGTCGTATCAGAAAACACACATGTGGCAGGCAGTGGGGATACTCGACAAAAGGTGGCAAGAAAGAGAATTTCCTCTCCTCGCATCTTCGATACAAGGAAAGGAAAGAGGCAAACTGTAGGGG
>JAJJMA010024896.1:0-14228 GCA_023529015.1 Papaver nudicaule
TTTGTATGAAAAAAGCTTAACATATCATATCAATCAAGAAGGCAGGGGACTACTAGCCATTCACATATATTTTCATTCGCTCATGCAAATCATCTCAAGTTAAAGTGCCATGAGGGGTGATGTTCATCATGAAACAGTACGTTACCCATCCCTTCTTACAACTGTATACTGTTGTTGGCTTGACTCTCTGGCCTCCCAATATTTTATTTTCCAAAGAGTATACCACCAGCTTACTATTTTTTTTAAAAATTTTTTTTTTTGGCAAACCAGCATCAAACTTATATGTCAAAACTCAAAAGTCTTTAGATTTCTAATAAGCATATCTCTTTTGAGTTGGAGGCCAATTTTGGAACGATGGGACAAAAAAATTTGGCATTTTCGCATCGTTTCCACACCAGTTCCAAGTGAGTCTGCAACCTGTGTGGGAATTTAGACTTTGGCTAGGAAAATTACCTTGCCAGAAAAAATGGTTTCGGTAAAAAAGTTTTTCTCGCTTTTCCTTTTTATGGTGAAAAAATATTAAATCTAATTTGGCAGGGTCCGTTTTAAGTTAAAATATTTTTCATAAATATATCAAACGATCTCTCATAAAGATTTTTTAAACTATAAAAAATATTGGGCGAGAGAGATTATCTCGCCAAAGTCTGGAACTCTATAAGAAATAAGCACCCATTTCTGAGGACGTGTCACCGCTACTGACGTTTCAAATTTGGCCTCCAATGCAGACAGCATAAGCGTTTATGGTTGAGCTGGTTGAGACATTTTGGTGGTCAGGTTTAGTTCTAAATCCCACATATATCGGAGTGAATGGGTTTTTCTTTTTTGCCGAGCTACTAGAGCTTGTTGGTAGTTGACTAGCAGAATTCCTCTTATAAAAGAGCATATACATATTACGAGGGCAAATTATCAGCAAGCTAGGTGGAAACCTCTGGATGCATGGGAGCAAAGCAATAAGAAGCATGTGAAACATGAGAGATTTTAAAAGGTTGTTTACCATTCTCGAGAGCTTTACTTCTTATCAAGATAGGGACACGTGGAAAGTTAATCTCTCCATCCTACAACTTAGTTTGAAAGGGTGAATGAACATTAAATGCAAGACATGCGAGAGGAATATAGGTGTTGTGCATAAAGAAATACCAAGAGTTGGAATAAAATATACATACCTTGGTTCAGGAAAATCATGACATCGGACGAGACCCATATGACGAGTAATACTAAATGAAAGATAGATCTTGGAAGAATTCAACATCTGACAAATACTCGAGTAGAACATATGCAGAAAGAATACGTGGTCGAGGATATTATCATCAAGTGAATAATCCCAGAAACACCATAGCCAACCATTGTCAAGTTTGGTTATAAATATGTAACTTTTGTGAGTGAGAAAGGTAAGCTGAAACTCATAGGAAAAAGAGAGATAAGCAAAGAAAATAGGGTTTAGTTATAACCTTTGAGTGAAAAAGTTGTTGGATTATAGTTCATACGTGTTCTTGAGTGAACCGACTCACGAGAAAAACGAACCTGAATCTGGAAAAGGATATTGTACCACCAAAGAGGTCGGCGTGGATAGGATTCCACATATAGGGGAAGTACACTAGGAAGAAACGGAGTTCTCGAGAAAGAGATTAATTCATTTAGAGCAGGGGCCCTAGGTGGGGAATTTGGGATAACGTTTGGGAAATAACAATCTAGAGGATCTGGGGCAAGATTACCAATCAGATGAGCCTCATGTCGAGGAAATATTAGCTCAGAAGGTAAAGCCTTCTCAAAACCAAAGTGTTGAGGATACCATAGGTGCGTTGCTACTCTGGAAGCCTTTCCAAAAGGCAGAACTTGAATCAGAGGAGCTCCTGATCCCTATAGAAAATAAACTTCGATCTCACGCAAGAAAACAACAGGCTTTTTTGTTAGGGCATTGTCCGGTCAAACCCACTAGCGTTGGTATGTCAAGCTAGTTGTCAGTTTTAGGTGTCAAAACACATTTCTTGATTTAGCCTACTAGAGTTTAGATTTCGGAATTGGGATATAGACTAAGTAGTTGAGACCTTAAAGACGAAGACTGTGAAGACAAAGAAGACATCAATTATTCTTCATCGACAAAAGGTTAGTAGGAGTTATGACTTTTATGGAAATTCTTCTATTCTACTTTCTCTATCTTTCGAAATAGTCGGCTACTTTGGTAGTGTTATAATAGCGATTGAGTTCGTGTTCTTGGCTACATGACCATGTGTCATGACTAGTGTTTGTTCCCGCAAATACTATGGTTACAAGAATGTATGAGATAAATTTGATACCATTTGTCCATTGCAATGGTTTGCTTGCAAATCACTTGTTGGATATGGGTGAATCTAAAGGAGTACTCTTGAGCAAGAGTCCAGTGGATTACAGCTGAGGGCGTCTCACACGTCTAAGTCCTGGTTAACCCCAGAACTTCCAGCGGATCCTAGTTAACCCTAATCTGGAGGTCGGACGGTTCCCGAACCGTACGCGAAACAGAAACTCTGGAAATCTCTTGAGTTCCAAAGTGCTATTTAAGTTCGTGTACCTACACAAACCTCTAAATCGGTGCTTTTGGCTGTTATCCAGATTTGTGAATATTCTTTCAGAATTTCACTTGGGTTAAACTCTAAACTCCTTTATCTCTTAGTTGGACTTGGACAATCATGAAATATCTTTTGTGGTTCATCTAACGGTTCTCAATGTGTCAATAATATAAAGATTATCTATGTTCTGCCATGTGGCAATAACAAAACACTTGGCAGATAAATGTTAATGAATTCCAATTGAGATTAATCTCTATTACTTGGTGTGCAAGTTTAGGGTTTCCAAAACTTGTGGGACAAGTAATTGATTTCTTTATTCCAAAGCAATCTATCTTATTGAGTGATATAAATAGAGGTGTCTATGGACGAATACTGGAAGCATCAAGCATACGTGAAGGTCCTTAGGGAAGTGAACATAAACTCTTTTCACTTCGGTGAACGCTTGTTGTGGTATAGTCATCCTCTATTAGGTAAGCAGTTCCTCACGGGATTTACCTACGACTATAAAGACTTCTCGTGAGAGTTGGGAAGCACAGGTAGGAGACTGAGACCTTAGTGGTTGAAATCGGATTAACTTGTAACCTTGGTAACCTGATCACGTTCTTGTCTATTCTACGGTCCTTCTCTTCTGATATAAGGCCATTCAAGAACTGATATGTTACATACAGGGCTTGAAATGAAGCAACGCACGGCTGCACTCGGTGTTGTAAGACCTAGTTAGCTCCAGTTGTATAAGTTTCTTAAGTGATTCTTTTTACAACTGAGGTAGAGACAAGTTGGGCATAGTTTGCTTGGTTTACTTGTCAGCCCCCGCTTGTAAGTAGATTTCCGTATGACCTGGAGCAATCCGAAGGAAGTCACTTTGTGTATGTCAAACTGATAGAGGACAGTTCAAACATACAGTTGATATTTTATGTTGCAAAGCCGGAATTGTTGACACAAGTCTTTAACAGCGGTTAAATCAACTCCTAGGCTTGTAACAGACGTAGCTAGGGGAATCAAGTGCATGACGATCTGTGGGGGATCTATAGACGTAAGGAGTGCGACAATAGCCAATTCGCTTGGAGGGCTGGAGTTGGTCTCTGCTACATCCCAGACCGAAGTATTATAGTAGGCTAGTGTTTGTAGTCAGTTTGTACTGGGTGGTGTTCAATCTGGACGAGGTCCCGAGGTTTTTCTACAGGTTGTAGTTTCCTCGTTAAAAAAATCTCTGGTGTCTTGTGTGCTTTACTTTCCGCATTATATTCTCTGATTATATAATTAAAGCAAACACAAGAAGTACGTTGTTCCTAACCTGACGTTAATTCCCAATCTTGAACAAAGATTTACAAGTACTTGTCTTTGTAGGAATTGATCACTTGTGATCACAACTCAGGTTACACAGATCTGGATATTGATTTTTGAGATCGTCCAGATCTGACCATAAGTCTCACGAGCCCAAACGAAAAGTTGGTTGTATTTCGGTACCCCTGCTTTTTCATTTTTGAAAAGGGAAAGCATGTGAATATATTAGATGCATCGGCGGATGAAATAAGAAATTCGCTAATTCGGTGTCCAGGCAAACAAGGGATGGTTTCGATAGGGAAGTAGAATTAGAAGATCGAGAAAAACGCTCCAGCGATTAAAAGAAAAAAAATGGTTGTAAGGCTTGTTTGCCTGGAATCCTAATACCAAAGATTGGAAAGAAAGAAGAACAATGGACATAAGCTCTCCGAGGTCATAGAAGAGGGAAAGCAATCCGTCTTCTCCATTAAACGCTAAAGATGGAAATCCCCAAAAGGTGTACCTTGCCAAATTTCACCTCCTACTTTATTGGCACGGGAGATGCGGTGCAACACCTCCGATCATATGCCATGGATCTTGTTAGGGCATTGTCCGGTCAAACCCACTAGCGTTGGTATGTCAAGATGGTTGTCAGTTTTAAGTGTCAAAACACAATTCTTGATTTAGCCTACTAGAGTTTAGATTTCGGAATTGGGATATAGACAAAGTAGTAGAGACCTTGAAGACGAAGACTATGAAGACAAAGAAGACATCAATTATTCTTCATCGACAAAAGGTTAGTAAGAGTTATGACTTTTATGGAAATTCTTCTATTCTACTTATTCTCTTTCGAAATAGTTGGCTACATTAGTAGAGATACTAATAGTGATTGAGATCGTGTTCTTGTCTACATGACCATGTGTTATGTTGGTATTTGTTCTACTAAGTTTACAAGAATGCATGTGATAGATTCGATACCATTTGTCCATTGCAATGGTTTCCTTGAAAATCACTTGTTGGATAAGGGTGAATCTAAAGGAGTACTCATGAGCATGAGTCCAGTGGATTATAGCTGAGGGCGTCTAACACGTCTAAGTACTGACCCAGTCCAGAACTTCCAACGGATCCTAGTTAAACCCTAATCTGGAAAACGACAGTTCCTGAACCGTTCCTGAACAGTGACTTGAGAATTTTTCCTGAGTTCCAAATCGTCAATTTGTACGCGTACTAGTATGTGAACCTCAGATTCGATGCATTTGGTCGTGATTCAGATGGACGGTTTGCGAACCGGCCGAAGTGAATATTCTCTGGGATTTTCACACGGGTTAAACTCTGACTCCTTTATCTCTTAGTTGGACTTGGTTATCACGAAATATCTTATGTGATCCATCTAACGGTTCTCATTGTGTCAATAAGATAAAGATTATCTCTGGTCTGTTGGATATCATTCTTGAAGTGTTTTTGAGCTAACAAAACACTTGGCAGATATAAATGATAAAAGATTTCCAATTGAGATAAATCTAGGTTTCTTGGTTTGCAAGTTAGGGTTTCCTAAACTTGTGGAACAAGTAACTAGTTGCTTTATTCCTAAGCAACCTATCTTATCGAGTGCTATAAATACAGGTGTCTAAGGACGAAAACCGCAAGCATCAAGCATACGTAAGATTTCTCTGTGGAATTGATTGTAAACTCTTTTCACTTCGGTGAATGTTTGTTGTGGTATAGTCATTCTCTATTAGGTAGCAGTTCCTCTGTGGGAATTACCTATCGACTATAATGACTTCTCTTGAAAGTTTTGAAGCACAGGTAGGAGATTGAGACCTTAGTGGTTGAAATCGGAGTAACCTGTAACCTTGGTAACCTGATCACGTTCTTGTCTATTCTACGGTCCTTCTCTTCTGATATAAGGCCATTCAAGAACTGATACGTTACACACAGGGTTGAAAGGAAGCAACGCACGGCTGCACTCGGTGTTGTAAGACCTAGTTAGCTCCAGTTGTATAAGTTTCTTAAGTGATTCTTTTTACAACTGAGGTAGAGACAAGTTGGGCATAGTTTACTCGGTTTACTTGTCAGCCCCCGCTTGTAAGTAGATTTCCGTATGACCTGGAGCAATCCGAAGGAAGTCACTTTGTGTATGTCAAACTGATAGAGGACAGTTCAAACATACAGTTGATAATTGAGGTTGCAAAGCCAAAATTAATGACATAAGCCTTTAACATCGGTTAAAGAAACTCATATGCCTGTAAAGGACGTCAGCTAGGGGAATCAAGTGTGTGACGATCTGTGGGGGATCTAGAGACGTAAGGAGTGCGACAGTACCCAGTTCGCTTGGAGGGTTGGAATTGGTCTCTGCTACATCCTAGACCGAAGTTTGCTACATCTCATGCCTTGGAGCAATTTTGAAGGAGTAATGTATAAGATTTTATCTTCCATCATTGGGGGTGAGGCTGTGCTATGGTACGATATCCTCACCAAGGGAACGATTTCATTGTATGCTCAACTGTCAAACATGTTTTTAGAGGTCGACATGCACAAATGTTGTACCAAGCCAGAAATAAAAAAGTTATTTATGTTGAGACGTGGCCCTAAGGAATCTCTGAGAAGCTTGGTTGATAGAAGGAGGAAACTGTGTGCCGAAATCAGGAAAGTACCCGCAGCATATACGATACTCGAGTTCAAAAAATTCAAGTTCTAAGACAGACCCAATATTTGTCTGATTATTCAAAGAAACACCCGAGACTTTAGGAAGATTTTGAGAGATTCAAGAAGATTATATCCTTAAAATAATTAAGGGATCCTCTAATCATCAGCATGATGATTGAACAATAGGCCATGCCCAAAATATTTGTTGACGAAAGGAGTTCAGTGGAAATCCTCTTATACCATCTACATACACTGTCTACGGGTTTAATGGCTCGTAGACGAAGCCTAAGGGGAAGTCACTCAGGAGGTTCATGCAAGCAAGATCATAACCACTACGTACTAGCTTTAGTGTTATATATATTGTTTCTTCATATGCATTAATCTTGGAAATATGGTGGGTGCATATAAAAGGAGTTGCCTCCACCTATCATGAGAGGTTGATATTTCATACATGCGAGAAGATTGAAGAAATTCATGGGGACCCAAACGAGGCACGTTATTGCAACGAGATAGTAATACAAAAAATGCGAGAATCGTGTTAACACTTCAACGAGTACGAAGAAACAAGTAACATGAAAAAAGTACTAAGAAAAAATTGAGTAGTACATTGATTGCAAGAACAAACACAACTAGAAGGTAGCGAGATACCTTACTCGATGGTAAAAGATCTGGATACGGGGCAGAAGAACATTCAATTAAACATAAATGTCTGAAATTATTATTCCAAAGTATAAAGAAGGAGACAAATAACCATATCATTAGGGAAACAATGGAAGTAGAGGAAAAGTCTGACACATTATAGCAATTAAAGAATCCGACATAGATCGGATATCCAAAGCCTATGTTCCACCAAGGAGGTACATATGATAAGGATGGTAAAAATCGGAACATCGTTAGAAGCAAGCGAAGAAGACAAGCTTGTGAACTTCAATATGTGGTTGTTTTCACATGTAAAATGAAAGATATGCATGGAATTGATCCAAGCATGTGCCATCATCACTTAGGCATCAACCCATATATAAGTTTTCATCACCTAAGAATCGGCAAAAATGTGAATTTGTACGACAATAGATTCGAAAGGTAGCACCTGTCTACTACGAGGCTGTTCAAAAGGAGCTCAGGAAAATATTGGAGGATGCTGAGGTAATCAGAGAAGTTTAATATCCGATATGGATATCAAACATATGTAAATTTTCCAAAAAAAAAAAACAATATTGGAGTATGAATTTGTCAATTATTTCACCAATCTAAACAAGGCATGCATGCCCAAATAATAGTTTCCTTCTTCCAAATATCGATCAACCGGTAGATGTAACATAGGGGTACGAGTTTCTATCATTTATGGATGAATACTGTGGATAAAAATCAAATACCACTCACCGAGAAGGATCTGGAACATACTAATTTTTTCACTCCTAGAGGGGGTCATATTGCTATACCAAGAAGCCCTTTGGCCCAAAAAATGCATGGAAAACCTACCAGCGACCTATGGGAAGATGTATGGTAAGTAAATACACAATATTCTGGAATTCTACGTGGATACCATGCTAGTGAAAAGGAAAAAGTCTACATACCATATTATGGATCTGGAGCAAATCTTCGTACAAAGGAAAAAAATTTGGATGCAAACAAATCCGGCAAAATGCAAGTTTCTGGATACATGGTAATAAGAAGAGTACCCGAGGTGGACCCAGCCAAGACTCATGCTATACAAGAAATGACATCCCTAACGATAGTAAAAGACGTGCAACGATTGAATGAGAGACTATTACCACTGAATATGTTCATATCCAGATCATCAGATAAATGCAAAGCTTTCTTCAATATAAAAAAGAGAAAAAATTCACTTGAGCACAGAGTGTGAGGAAGCACTCAAAATCATCAAAAAATATTTGGCCAGCTTGCCAGGATTGCAAAAACTGGAACCAAGAGAGTTGTTACGCATACACCTAACATCAACATCGACATCGAGCAGTGCAGTACTCATACGAATAATCGAGGTAAAACAAGACCCGATATATTATCAGCAAAATTCTGAGTCAAGCCGAGAGGAACTACACTTACATTGAGCAATTAATAATTGCATTAGTGTATGCTACTTAGCAGCTGCGAACATACTTTCATGCTCATATTGTTATGGTCATCGTTAATGCCCGCATTGAACCTACCTTACACAACACTGAAAGGGTGGGGTGGATATCCATATGGGGAGCACATATCAAGCAATTTTGGTTCAAGTACCAACCCCAAACAACGATAAAATCTCTAGAAGTAACCGACTTCCTGGAAGATTTCCCAAATCGTTGCAGATGAAGAAATATAAGAAATCTAAGGATTCGAGAATATAAAATTATGGACACCTAAGAAACTCCAAGTAGATCACCCGTATCAATGGGAGGTCTTTGTGGTTGAAGCCCACAATAAGTACAGTGAAGCTCTCGGAATGGTATCCACCATTGACTCCAGGCTCAGGACAACGGAAATACATCATTGTGGCGACAGATTATTTTACCAAATGGTGTGAGGCCAAAGCTATCAAAAAGAAGACATGTCAGGAAGTATTCACATTCATTTGGGAGAACAAATTTTGCAGATTCGGCGTACCGGCGGAAATATGTACCTCCGACAGAAACAAGGTTCAAACAAAACTTTTGATTAGAGATCAGAGGCAATGATCCATGCTCCGACTAATCACAAAACTAAAAATATCGGAAGTTGGGCTTATCAGTAATTCACAATTGGTTATATGAATAATAAAAGGGATATACCAAACTCTGTCTCCCTGTCTTTCAAAAGAATCTACAGATGGCTCAGCGTTATGCAAAAGAGATATCAGACATTACTTCAAGACATATCTAGCTGAAATACATGTTCATTCTCCAGCATTCATAACTTCGATGCTAATCGATCCGACTATAACACGAATCCGCTTAACATCAATGCTACCCGAAAGACGAAATACTTAATTGTGGCAACCGATTACTTTACAAAGTGGGTGGAAGCCAAAGCTCTGGCGCATATAGAGGATAACGACGTGTTCCATTTCATCTTTGAAAACATAATCTGCAGATTTGGAATCCTTGCTTCCATTGAGTCCGATAGTGGGGCACAATTTAAGGGAAAAAACATTGACCTTCTTCCGTTTAATTGTTTCAAAATATAGAAGATTGTTTTTTAATATATATTCTTAGAGCTACAAACAAAAGTATCGCCAAGAATCTGAAAAAGAAGTTAGATAGTCATCGAAAGAGTCGGTGTGAGCAACTCCACAATGTCCTATGGTAATATCGAACCACGAGGCGAAAAACAACTTGAGTATCACCATTGATGCTTACATATGGAGTTGAGGCAACCTTGTTTGAAAGACACCACCATCTTGCCAGTTGGCGGCTCAGTATTATTTATCTTGTATTCTAACAATAATGTCATTTGCATCTTGATCAATACTCATATTCGCTATACATGTAAACGTAGTAGGCATGGGCAACTCCAAACAACTCTGACGACGAGCCTTAACTACATCAAGGTTATCTCGGTAGAAATTTTTTCATGTAAAAGCTATAGCGGAGTCGATTAGTTATTCAAAAATTCAGGCAATCTTAAAGAAAAACTATCGGTTTATGCCTCGGATTTGTCTTCTGCCACCATCTTCTATAAGTACACTTCAAATGAATTGCATTTATGAAATAGATTTTATTTCCCTCTTTTGTCTTTTTTTTTTCATATCCCTCTTCAATAATAACATACTATAATTCATATTTTCATATAAAATTACTTTTCTTTCCTGTCTTTTTCTTATATCCCTTTTCAATAATACGATAAACATATAATTTATGCACCATCTTTGTGGCTTTGCTTATTCTGCACAATGGAAACATAAATTTGCATAATCCAAACACGATTTCTGGTAAAATTTTGTTCTAAAGTGCTTTTAATGGAAAATAATCAAATTCCAATTAGAATTTATCTTCAAAACTAACCATCAAACTAGCTAACAACGGTGAGCTAAGGCTTGGCCACATTAAGAGTTTTTGGGCAAGCCTTAGCGGGAGTGAAGAAACCACTTTGTGACTTAGCGATTTGGACGTAAAAACTGGGTTTCCACATGAATAAAATTGATGGAAACATGAATTTCATTCAATATGTTTTAGTTCGAGATATCCCCTTAATAGCCGATTTAAGTCTTAAAGTGGACCTAAAAAATTATTCGGTGGTGCAAATATTTGTTTATAATTGCCATGGTTTGACTATAGCGCGCTACACATCTGTAGCATGCTAAAACCAAAGTGTGGCTATCTACAAGAATGTGGAAAGAAAATTGAGCACCGTACCGTACTAGCAGTTCTTTCCCATCCTAGAAATATATCTCAAATCCCCCCACTATAGGGCTGGCTCTCAAAACCCCATATTATTTCCCATGTTTTTCTATTTGAAGGGTACTTTTGGAAATTAAGGCACCCCTTATCATTAAGCATGGCTGGCTGAATTTCTTGGTACACTCTTATTGAATCTGGCACCCATTAACAACCTGTTTTTTATTTTGGGGTTGTGGTGATTAAATGAGAACTATGATGGTCAGAAAGTCACCATTGTTTTTACTTTTTACTGTGACGACTTTTTTATCACCCAAGTCCCCATTTATTCAGCACAGTCAGTGGTAATTTTTTTTTTTTTTATCATTATAGGTCCCATTTAATCAGCACTCGTGACGATTTTTTTATTACCACAGTCCCCGTTTTTCTTAATATTTTTTTTTCCTCTTTTATTTATTTATTTATTTTATTTTTGCTTTTCCCCTGATGTGACTAACCACGGCCAGTGTGGAATCACCCTTGATAACTTTGCAGTTATTTTTTTTTTTTTTTGGCTTTGCAGCACTGTTGAAAAAGAACAAGCCATGTGGTGGATCAAAAGAAAAAACAAGTCAAAACTCGGTTTTCCATCAATGATACTCCCCTTCCCATAGGGGGTCTGGCCCTAACTTTGACACAAGTTTGACTGACCACGGTTTTCCAAGCACATTCGATATTTCCTCCTCCGCTCAGATAATTTTTTTTTTGAATTTCGTACTATAAACAATTATTACAAGTACTCCAAACCTAAGAAAATTTATATTTTTCCAAAAAAAAAAAAAAAAAACAGAAAATTGAAAACCCATCTTTTTGATTATAAAAGAGAAAGAAAAATAAACTGCTGCAGCTGCAAAATACTAATAGTAATGGCGGTTGATTTTTGAGTTGAGTAGAAGGGAATGAGTAGTGTGTGAAAGGGAGATATAGAGATAGAGACAGCAACAGCTGCAATCAATCAATCTTTACTATTACTAGAATAAGAAAGAAAAGCAGCAAACTTTAAAAAAGATCAGGTTTGTATCCCAACTAAGTAAAATTCATTCTCAGTTTTTCTTCCTTCTCCAAAGTTCTTATTTTTAAACAGTTAGTGTCAGAACAAGTAAATAAAGATCTGTGTGTGAATCAGAATTTTTTCATTCTTTCTTTCTTTCTAAGATTAGGGGTTTTTTCAGATGTTAAGAAATGTAAGCTAAGATCCGTGTATTATTGTCATTTTGTCTGTTTTAAGTTCTCAAATTTTTTGGGTTTTTTTTTTCTTCAGGTGGAGGGTGGATTTTGTTTGATGTATGAAGAAGAAGATTGGGGTTGTTTTTTTGTGAGTTGGAAATTTGTGGGTTTTGAAGGAACTTGTTAGGGTTGGAGGGGTTTAAGAAGATCTGTTTCATAAATGAGGTTAAAGACCATAATTTCCTCTAGTAGTACAGGTTTTGGTTGAAGATTTGGGGGTTAAGGTTTTGGATGAGGGTTTTAGTGGAAAAGATTGAATGGATTAGTACTCAAGGGTGGAGGAAAAGATGGGTCCTTTACTGAATGGGGTTTCTGATTAGGGAATTTTGTTGACAGGAAAAGTTGTGTTCAATAGTTGGTGTTTACTATAAGCCATCTTGCTAAAAGGGTTTCATTTTGCACAAATGAGAATGTCTTCATCTGGTTTTGGTCAGCAGCAGACACCAGAAGGAGGTGAAAACCAATTAGCTACCCAACATTAATATAATTTTGCTTCTTATGATGTTTTGAAGACTAAGCTGCCCTTTTAATGGATATATCCTTGTCTTCTCTGATTTGGAGTTTGTTTGTTTTTGTCATTGTTAAAGAGTATATTTTTTTGTTATTTGATCTTTGTTTCAGGGGAGAAGAGATGTCTGAATTCTGAACTATGGCATGCATGTGCTGGACCTCTTGTATCTTTACCTGCGCTTGGAAGCCGCGTGGTTTACTTCCCTCAAGGGCATAGTGAGCAGGTTCGTGTGCTTTTGTTGATGATGCGGTGCAATTGATAAGCCTTTGTTCTTGACATGATTTGTTGCTAGAGAATTCTTATGTATTGGTATAAGTTATGATATATCAAGGACTCTGGCTTATCAATTACATCACATTATCATATGGCTGAAGTGGATCTAATAAGATAGTGACACTAAAAGTTTCTGGTATATCTTAATTAATGACAGACATTTTGGGAGGTGTAATAATCTTGTAAAGTTTGTTGTTGTTGTGCAGGTTGCAGCATCAACCAACAAGGAAATTGAGTCTCATATCCCTAATTACCCAAGTTTACCGCCACAACTGATCTGTCAGCTTCACAATGTGACTATGCATGTAATGTTCAACCTACTTAGTCCACGTCTGGCCCTTTTGTTCTTTGTAAAGGTTCTTAAGTGTTTATGTTTGACAAACTCAGGCGGACGTGGAGACTGATGAAGTTTATGCACAAATGACCTTGCAACCGTTGAGCCCGGTAATTTGATTATCCTTAAATCGAGTTCTTAAGTTTACTGCTCGTGTGTGATTGTGTCCTACTAATTCTATCAACCTTTCTGTAGCAAGAGCAAAAAGACTCGTTTTTACCTGTTGAGTTGGGTTGCCCAAGCAAGCAGCCAACCAATTATTTCTGCAAAACGTTGACCGCAAGTGACACAAGCACTCATGGAGGTTTTTCTGTTCCTCGTCGAGCAGCTGAAAAAGTCTTTCCTCCTTTGGTAGGTCTTTCGAATCAGTAGCTCCACCCTCCACATGCTTCACGTCTTGTGATCTTCTATAGCTGTGTGGTATAGCCTCTTACTTTTGTTTTCTTTTTCTTTAGGACTTCTCCCAGCAGCCTCCTGCCCAAGAATTGCTTGCTAGAGACCTTCATGGTAATGAGTGGAAATTCAGACACATTTTCCGGGGTATGTATTTTTACTTTCTTATACTACCTCCCTCTCTCTCTCTTTCAGGTTTGTTATTTGATTTATCCTAACAATCCAAGGCCAGGGTGGAGTGTCTAAGAGGCATTCTGACTTGTTGATAACATTCTGATTGCAGGTCAACCTAAGAGGCATCTTCTAACCACTGGGTGGAGTGTCTTTGTAAGTGCAAAAAGACTTGTTGCAGGGGATTCGGTACTTTTTATCTGGTAGGTAGATTTAGAATCCCGGTCTCCTTATGGATAGCCCGTGCTTCTTTTATTCCCTCTAACAACGAGTGGGGCAAGCTTTTGCACCAAAGTTAAGTCGGTAGTTACCTCAAACCAATGTTCTTATTCTTGCAACAGGAACGAAAAAAACCAGTTGCTTCTTGGGATTCGCCGTGCCAGTCGACCACAAACTGTGATGCCCTCATCTGTTTTGTCAAGTGACAGTATGCACATAGGTCTTCTTGCTGCGGCTGCTCATGCAGCTGCGACTAATAGTCGCTTTACTATATTTTATAACCCCAGGTAGACATT
>JAJJMA010024920.1:0-14048 GCA_023529015.1 Papaver nudicaule
GGGGGGGAGGGGAAAAAATTCATATTTCGGCCTCCAGATCAGCCAACTCCTTTCGCTTCATCTCTAGCTCCTGATCCACCTGCGCGGCTTCCTGCTCTAATTCGCCAAGGGCATCGGTAACACTACTGAACTCCTGGGCGATCTTCCGCTGTTCCACGGCTTTAGCTTCAACCTCAGTAGTCAACCGCTCCCTCTCATGGATCAGCTGCTCAATCCTAGCAGATAACTTTGAGACTCTGGGGTCAGGATTGGTTCTCACTTTCCTTAACAGCTCTCGTAGCCAAGCAACGTTGAACTGCATATACTCTGCAACAGAGAGAGCTCCCTCCCATTTCGTCATCTGACTCTCAGAAGGAAGGTCCTGCTCAGCGCCATAAAGACCAGCCGCCGCAACAAGTAGGTCACGGACCATTTTCACCTGCACCGATGCACCAAGACTACCTGCCATATTCGGTGGTACGATGTGGCCATGACGTTTCAGAATTTTAGTATAAATACCCGCGTGCACGGAAGGAATCCAAAACACATGAACGAGCTCAAAAGCCTCGTCCTCAAAGCCGATATCCGATCGATCGAAGACTCGTTCGAACAAAGGGAGAACAGCAGCATTACGAGACGGCTTGACAGAAGAAGAGCGGAGCGTATTCATGGCTGGAGAACGATTCGCAGTGGCGGCAGGTGAACCTAATATCGCTGAAGCCGAGGGCCGATTGACAATTTTGTCATTTCTAGGAGGCAAAGAGTTCCTCAGGCGCTTCTCACTACTCGCGCTGTCAGTCTCCTTGTTCACACGTTTTCCCATATCCCCTTCCTATCAAAAATAAACAAGGATAATAGTAAGTTTTTTTTTTTAAAAAAAAAAGGGGGGGAGGGGGAGCAGATAAAATAGTTGGCATGACTCACCTGCTCAATAGGCGCGGAGGTCGTTTCCTCGTCAACGTCGGTATCACCTGCTTGCTCGTCAGAGTAATTCCCGTCGAAGGAACCTAGGGTAAAACATACACAAGTTCAAATTCTCTCTCAATTTGCTGAAGAATGAAACAGATACTAGAGCCTTTATATAGAATAAAATTCTTTTTCCTCTTGCTTAATAAAAGGACTAAATGCGCCCCACGTGTAAAATTTAATGCATACCTGGATCAGACAGTACAAAGTCAGGAGAAGATGGGCCCACTCGGTGTTCTCTCCCTGACATCGATGAGCTGAAGGATTCCAAAATAGCAGTCGGAGAATCCAGGGAATTAACATGACCGCGGTTAACAGAACAAACTAAGGGATGTAAACGCGTCAACTTCATAACATCACCCGGTTTGGGACCAGCGCTCTGATTACGACGTTCAAATTCCCGAACAAACCCAGGGTTACTCGAACGAGTCGGGGTTTGCACGGACGCGGCACGTTTTCTTTTTGAGGAGATCGAGGGACGCGCCTGTTTAGTACAAGACTTGTTAGAAGGGGACGATACGAACCGAGGAACGGGAACTATACCCGCTTACCAGTTTCGTTTATCAATCAAGGCCTTCTCACGCCACTCACACTCGGGCATGTTAAACCATTCCTCCAGAGACCGCTTACGCGGTCCTGGATCATGAGCGTCGTCAGGCTACGGGAAAGCAGAAACTTAAGTAAAACAAGCTATCTGGAAGACGCCCACGAATACAAAGTATCAAATTGATACACCAAAAGAATGGTTACTTACCAAGTTGCCTCTGTCCAGCACAGCGTTGGGCGCTGAAGGAGATGGCTTGGGGACTCGAGTCGTCCGCGATCGTCCTTGACCGCCAACAGCTTTTGGGGAAGAAGGGGGGGGGCCTCCTCTTTGGTTTAAGCTTTACAACCGCGTCAGGATCTAAAGGAAAAGGACCCCAAGATGTCTCCGAAGAAATCCGAGCACGACCCTTGTTCCCAAGAACTAACCTCAGAGGCTCCGCTACGCTCCTCTCAAGCACAAATCGGCCAACTTGGTGCATCTCGCAAAGTTCGTCTTTATCCGGCGCAGGGTAGATGACACGGGTAGTAACCAGAAAGTTCATCACACGAGTTAAAAGCTCGTTCCAGTAATGATACCAAGCAGCGGAAACACGAAGGGTTTCTCGAGCAGGCTTTGGATAACGGATGGTGAAGGGGAGTGGCCGACAGCGAAGCGCGCCTCCCTCAGAATAAACAAATCTATCGTAACAAACCTCAATCGAGGCATCATTTAAGATAAGAAGAGGTAAGGGCGGCGGAGGAACCCCCTGATCAAAACCTGCTTGGCGGACAACTCGATCGAAGTTATAAGCCTCAATAGAGAATGCGCCTCCATAGAACCCAGGAAGATAGCCAGAAGTAACTGATAAAATGAAATCCACCTCGCTCCCCTGCCTCACCTTTCGAGAATCGAGGATTTCCTCTTCATCCGAGTAAAAGGTATAAGGAACAGGTCCGACGCGACCATCAGTGTATGGAGAAAAGCAAAACTTGGTTCCAATGTCCATATGATGAGAAATACTGTCAAGAGATTTGGGCGACTTCCGTTTGAAAAGGCGGGCACGGGGGTAAGAATACACCATGGGATCCTGGTAAGTCTCCCCATTCTCGTCAACTCGTTCCTCGACGCCCTGAAGGGTAAGCGTTGGTGCTGGCGGACTAAACCCTGGAAACCGGTCCCAAGACCACATCTGAAGGAAACTGGCGGGAACGAAAGTCTCGACCGTATGCACATCAGCGGCCCTCTGGATGTCGATCACGAGCAGGTCTAAGTGATGATAAAGCCCACCCAGGAACATAGGAGCCAGAGGGAAAGATACGCCACGCGCCATCAAAACGGCCATGGGCATGAGCTCCTCCTTGATTGTATCCCCTAGGATGAATTCAAATACGTCGTGACTCAACCAAAAAAGGAGAAACGCTGCTAGTTGCGCTCTTTCCGAATCCTCGCCGTAATCTGGACATTTAAGACGACCCTCCACCATCTTCGGCGCCCAATACTTCACAAATAATGGGTAAGAAGAGCGCCTTTTCTTTGACCTGTTCGAAGTCGTCGCTTCACCATCACCCTCACCTAGAAGGTATGAAAAGGGATTAGCCGCGAGAAATAAATACTCGTATAGGGCAAAGAAAGAGTAGAAGACGAATTAAAAAAAAGAAGAAACAACGTATATACCTCGAACACCTTCAGGTTCCTCGCCTCCTTCTACATCGTCGTCCTGAGCACACTCGAGTTCCTTGCCCTTTTCTGGGTTCTCCCCGGCTCCCTCAACTGGGACATCTCTCGCGAGCTCCTTGGATTTCTTCAGGATAGCCACCAAATCCCAATCTTTCTCACGCATGCACCCTGCAACGGCACACTGATGCCAATAACAGGTACCGTGGACGGGCAACAGAGTAAAGGCAACCACGTCCTCGAGAGTAATGGTCCCCTCCCCCCAAGTGAAAAGAAAAGTATGAAACAGAGAAATCCAGCGCGTGACTAGCTTGGTCAGATCAATGTTGCTACGATTGCAAGAACGACATTTGGACGCCTTGATGGCGTCGAGAACGCCGATTTCTTCTAGTATGCGAGCATGTGGCTCGTGACCCTCAATGAAGTCGACCCACGGTGCCCAACCCTCTTGAGGTTTCGCCGTGGATTTGTAAACAATGTTGGGAAGCTCATAGTCGCCACGATTTATAGCTAGTCGGGGAATATGCTCATAGGGAGGAAATGACCATTCAACGTTGTCTGGTTTTAACAACCACTCTGGGTCGGCTGGTAAAAGCGGCGGTAATCGATTCAGGAGACGCTGATTGAAGAAGTCATCCGGATATTCGGCGCCAGGAATAGGAACAAAAGCGCTTTGAAGAGCAACGCTTCGTACGAACAGATCTTTGGAAAATAAGCCATCTTCCCGATCAGCGGGGGGAAAGACATCGAGATTAGGAGTTGGGGCGCCCTCTCCCTCTAACGCGGTTTCAGGATTAACCTCCTCCTCGTAATTAGGAGCGAGTGTATCGTCTTGTAACGGCTCGTCACGACCCCTCATGGTAATAAAAGAAGTAAAGGAGAAGAATTTCAACCAAGGAAGATTGACTAAAGAAGGCAAAAGGTAAAAGAGTATTTATATGACAAGGAAGAATGGTAACCGCTCGCCACATAGACCACGATGCCCACAAGACCTGAACGTGCGCCGCCACGTAGGCCATGATCTCGACAGTTATGGGAGTGAACGTGGGCGACGACTAGGGGACTTGGGTATCCATGGGTGACGGTCGACCCGGCATGCTCTGCCCGCCCGAACCGTCAGGGGACTAATGTGGATGACCCAAGTTCATTAAGACCCAACGGGCTTGATACATACTTGTTTGGGTCCATCTAGTTGGGCTTGGGTCTAGGCATTTTGGGTGTTTAAGAGTAAGGAATGACAATTATGTTAATAAGTAACCAAGAGGACACATGGCAACCCAAGAATAAAAGGGAGTCTCTATAAATAGGATCTTGAGAGAACCATTAGAGGAGGCTTTTTTGGAGAGAGAAAGATAATACTACACATTTGAGAGAGAAGTAGAGATGAGATAAAATCGGACTACTACCTCTGTGACTCGGATCAGATTGAGAACATCACCCTATTTACATCATCCAAAGCTAAGCCAAGCCAATAGCAAGGGCATCCAAAATCAGGCCAAGGCATGGCCGTGGATGCCCAAAGCTTAGCCAAAGAATGGCGTGAGTATCTTGGCCAAGGAGATGACCGTGTATGCCCCTAATACCTATGGCGTGAATGGCCTAGGGTTTGGCTCGAGCATGGGCTATGTTAATGCGCATGCGTATGTATTTTATCGTATAGGCTAGGGATATGGACCATGCTACTAGGCTGGGGTCGTGAGATATCAAAATACAGCTAATGGTAATTAAATATCTTATCCCTACTATAAAATAAATTCATACCTTATTTCCAGCTATTCCAGGATGCCAGAAATTGATGCAAAATTACTCATGTGACCTCCTCGCCAAAAACCACCATCAACACTTGTGTAAAACATAATATCTTTTGTGTTCCATCTAACGATCCTCAATGAGTCAATAAGATAAGATTATCTCTGGTCTGTTGGATTTCTATCTTGAAGTGTTTTTGAGCTAACAAAACTCTTGGCAGATAATGTTAAAAAGAATTCCAATTGAGATTAATCTCTTTACTTGATTTCCAAGTTTCCTTAACTTGTGGGAAAAGTAATTGCTTGCTTTATTCCAAAGCAACCTATCTTATTGAGTGCTATAAATAGAGGTGTCTATGGACAAATACCGCAAGCATCAAGCACACGTGAAGGTCCTTAGGGAAGGTAGCGTAAACTCTTTTCACTTCGGTGAATGCTTGTTGTGGTATAGTCATCCTCTATAAGTTGTAGCTCCTCTGGGAACTCCCTACGACTATAAAGACTTCTCTTGAGAGTTGGGAAGCACAGGTAGGAGATTGAAACCATCTTTGGTTGAAATCGGATTAACCTGTAACCTTGGTAACCTGATCACGTTCTTGTCTATTCTAAAGTCCGTCTCTTCTAATATACGGCTATTCAAGAACCGATACGTTACTCAACAAGGTTGGAAAGGTAGCAACGCACGGCTGCACTCGGTGTTGTAAGACCTAGTTAGCTCCAGTTATACAAGTTTCTTAAGTGATTCTTCGTGTATAACTGAGGTAGATACGAATCGGGCATTGCTTACTTGGGTTGCGTGTCAGCCCCGATTTGTGAAGTAGATTTCCGTATGACCTGGATTTAACAATCCGAAGGAAGTCATCTTGTGTGTGGTAAACTGATAGAGGACAGTTACACCATACGTCAACAACTAGGTTGAAAAAACAGTATTGCTGACACAAGCCTTTGGCATCGGTCAAAGCAACTCCTAGGCATGTAAAGGACGTCAGCTGGGGGAATCAAGTGTGTAACGATCTTTGGGGGGTCTAGAGACGTAAGGAAGGCGACAGTAGCCAATTCGCTTGGAGGGCTTGAGTTGGTCTCTGCTACATCCCAGACCGAAGTCTTATAGTAGGCTAGTGTTTGTAGTCAGTTTGTACTGGGCGGTGTTCAATCTGGACGAGGTCCCGAGGTTTTTCTGCAAGGCAGTTTCCTCGTTAAAAAAATCTCTGGTGTCTTGTGTGCTTTTACTTTCCGCATTATATCTCTGATTATATAATTAAAGCACCAAGTAGTACGTTATTGCCTAACTGTAGAGTTGACTCCAAAGTACTCTTTGTCGAGGTTTAACAACTCCAGTTATAAGTTTGGATATTGATTTTTGAGATCGTCCAGACTTAAACCATAAGACTCACGAGCCAAAACGAAAAGTTGGTAGTATTTCGGTACCCCTCCTTTTTCACTTACCTTGGCAACCCCCAAAGAGATTACCTGCTGATATCAAACTCCAGCATTTTACTTCAAGGAAGATTGGTAATGGGACAAGTGAGAACATTACTGTGCCGCAGTGTCTTGGGAAGACTTTAAAAGATGAAACATGGTTCTCACAATGGTGGCAGAAGGTGTTAACTCCAATAGATTATTCTTTTAGACTCCAGGTCTGCTCTCATATGGTGACTGTCTTCCTTGTTGGAAGTTATTATCAACTCTTGAGACTGAGTTTCTTCTTCCTTCCTTTGGGCTTGTTTAGTTTCAACATTTGCAGAAGAAAAATATGCAGCTCAAGGATTGCTGGAAGTTTGGGGTTCTTTGGTAACCAGTGGGGGCAGATTATTTATGGTGTTGAGTTTAAGGAGCATGATCAAATATTAGAGGCTCAGTTGGAAGTAAATATGTCCATTTCTGGTGGGTGTTTACTTACATATACAAAAGAATTGTTGAAACAGCTGCAATTCTCCACCATCTATGGGACATCAATACAGGAAAAAGAAGAGGGTATTCGTGTAAGCAGCTTAGAGGGTCTGTGGTACTCACTAATATGGGATTGTAGCTGGACAGAAGTCGTTGTTGTGCTGATAATACGAGTTCCATCAACTATCGAAGCTGACACATTGAAGCTGGGGGTCTCTTTGAGGTGGAATTTTGTAGTAAATCATGACGCATGCTTCAGATCTTATACTGTAGTGTTTCAGCAGTTAAAGGTTAGTATACGGACCACAACCAAGAGTTTAATTCCTTATCAGCCCGAGAAGACTAAAGATGTAGTGGACAAAGTGTTGTTTAAGACTTTACAGGAAATTGTGACACACCTTTCCAGATCCAGTCTTGAGTCAGCTAAATATCACATCACCTGGGTTAGTATGCACAAACCTGAAGGGGTTCAGGTAACTCTTGTCACTACACTACATGAATTCTTTATATACCCTCTGTACCCCCAAGGCTGCATACTTCGCAGAAGGTTACTACATGAGTTATTCACCACATTAGCTATCTCTCTGCAACTCAGCGCAGCTACTCGCTCTCTCATAGTTGCCCAAATGGTGGAAACGACGGTGTTTATTTCATACCATAGCTTTGTTGGAGTTTATGGCATTACTCTTGAGTATGAAGGGGCCACCACAGTATGGGGTGAAGGATATATTATGGTAAAACAGCACTGTCCCTTCTTACTATTCAGTAATCCAACTTCAAAATACACAACAGTTAATAGGGATGCAAACTACCTCATTCTTGCTACTGCGGTTTTGGCTATGCTCAAGCTCGAAGTCTTAGCTGGAGATGAAAATATTTTAGACTCAAGGAAAATGAATGATTACATCCTTGTGCTTGGTAAATTCCAGCAACTGAATTTATGATTATCGTCACCTGCTGGAGCTGAAGAATCCATGTGAACTGAAGATAAGGCCAAATCTCCTACTGATTTCGGAACAACAAAATTCGCTTCAAAATTGTTGTTGACTTCTTCTGGTTTATCACTGATTTCTTTCTCCATCAGCTTTGGTTCTTTATCAATTGAATCAACGCTAATTCTTTGTTTCTCAAACGCATCTGTTATCGCCGTCTTCAAAGAAGAGATGAGATCAGCTTTAACCTTATCAAAATGAGCAGCTATTGCCGTCTTCAATTCGGATTTAACCTCATATAATATAGCAATCTGCGTCTTTGATTCAGATTTGAACTCAACCAATTCACCTTCTATTTTACTCTGAGATGTTTGATCTTGCTTTGCTTGATCTTCATTTTTCTTCGTGAGAGCAAGGACCTTCCGAGTGATTTCATCAACTTCTGCTTGACTCCACATTTTGCAACCGGTCACACAGGATCGATTGCTCTGATACCACTTGTAGTGTTTCCACTATAAATTGGATCCAGAACAAATCAATTGAGAAAGGAAAGATTAAGAAAAGCTAAGAGGGAGTTTCATAGAGAGAAAAAAGGAAGGAAAAGAGAAGAATTAAGTGTGTTTTGATATTAATTTTCTGATATCAATTCCATTACATTTTCAGCTAGATATAACTGAGATAAGCTCAAGTAACAACTACCATAATTACCCCCAAACATACAATAAACTACGACACTAACCCTTCTGGTACTCATGTGACTCACACAACTACATAAGTAATACAGACTATAGGCACACCAAGGAGATGGCCCGTAACTGAAGTCAGTCTGCCAATATCCGGGACATGACAAAAATCCCTTCGAATAGTAGTTTTTTCCTCATCATACCAACCCTTGAGCCAGGGTCCTTCAACTTTACAATGAAGGTCGTTCCAGTGATTTTCAGATTTATGTCGGACTGTGGGATTGGCAGCGGTAGAAGTTTCTTTGTCAAGATCCCTCAAAATTTTCTTCTCGCCGTCATAGCCTCTTTTTGACTCAATGCGGTATGCCCAAGGCTCACCTGCTCTATTGCTAGGTTTTACCTCATACTGCTCCTTGAAGTTTTTTATATTGTACAACTCGGATTCAGTGAAGGCGGGATTCCTGGTGACATTTGGATAGTTGGTGGTGCCATGCCGGCGGGCAACCCATTTATACATGATACAAATAGAATTGCTGGAAAGTTGAGCGGGATGCTTATTGATATAGGTTAATATCTCGAGAAGAATGGGGTCGGCGGGATCATACAAAGGAAATTTATACCCGGCTTTGATCTGACCAATAGAAATGATAAGATTATTATCATTTTGACCTGCTTGGCGGATGTGATCAAGAAGCAGCGGGTCTTGGGTAGAAGTGACGCCGTCAAGAGGAGTAAGCTGGAAGGTTTTGTTGTCAATATGATGTTTCGCACAGAACTTATTCCAGTCGCCCAAGGAACATTTCTTCTTACCCTTTTTGGAGGACGACGCCTGTGATGATTCATCAGGATCGGACTCATGTGTTGGGGTTGGAGAAACATGCTCATAGGTGGAATCGGATGCCATTATAGAGGTAGAGGTGATCGGAGAAAACAAGAACAGCCGGAAAAAGGTAATTGCAGAGGTTAAAAATCACCGAAAAACGAGAAAAACAAGAGTAAGGAAGATTGGAGTGGTGGAAAAGGTAGAATAGCAGATTTGGGTGGTGAATCTAGCAAGAAAGAGGTGAAAAGGGACCGAAAAGGGTGATTACACGGTGGTGCATCGGCGGCCCAGCAGTGGTTAGGGTTTTAGTTGCAGAGGAAAGAGGAAGAAAAAGAGATTTTAGAGGAAAACTAGGGTTGAGGTGAAGAAGATGAGGTATTTATAGGAGAAGGAGAGTAACCGGTTGGATAAGTTGCAAGTCATAAAGTGTCTCCTGAATTTACGGCATGCTGATGTACGTGGGAAGGATGTAACTGCTGAAGAAGATGTGCTGGTATTTTCAGCGGAAAAGGATTTTCATCTTCGGCGACTAAAGTTTTTGAAGATGAAAGAGGAAAAATGTGAGTGTAGAAAATGCCTTTGTTCTTTAAGGGCACTCAAGAAGTGATATCACACAGGAAACTTATCTTAGAAGTAGAGAATGGCGTCAGCGGCAACCCTCGGCGGATATCATACAGAAGAAGAAGGCGCCAAAGGGAGAAAAGAAAGGTCGGCGTACATCAAAGAAAAGCAGGGCGGCATATTCGACTCAGCGGAAAGGGGCACGTCATCGACAAAGGCTGATAATCTGGTTGAGCATTTAATGCGGATCAGAACGGTCGGATTGTCAGAGTTGACTCGTTGACTCAGTGGGATATGAGTCATTGTTCTTATCCAGTTCAAGATGATAGGCGCCGAAGTATTGGAAGAGGGACGGCGGTATTAAAGATCGGCGGATGAGGACAAACAGTGTCAGACCCTAAGTTGTTTGTATTAGCTGTAGTCCATTATGTAAAACGCCTATAAAAGGCCGTGTAACACAACCAAGCAAAGGGTTGGAAAAGTGAACTCTGGGGTTGATCTTTTGAGAGAGAAAGAATTCCTTCTTACTCTCAAGAGCTCAAATACTAGGGAAGATCTTGATTTTGTAAGAGTGATTATCATTGGCAAGGTGAGAATAAAGCAATGAATCCATGAATAAGATATGATACTTGAGAGTTTAGCTTCCATTCTTTAATCTGTGTTATGTTTCTGTCTAAGTATTGTTGTTACATTGATAGCGGTTTATTTAGTGATAACTCTTGTTAGGTCATGATTTAGATGTTTAAGTATGGGTGTATTGGTAAAATCTCACCTATGGGGATTTTACCAACTACACTTCATTTTTGTACACATGTTTTTGTATTCATTGTAGCCAATGTTCAATCAAAATGTGCTTTCTCAATGCATAGAGTTCGAGCAAGGAAAAAATTTGGTCTTTCACTTAATATAATAAAGCATAATTTGGGTTTTCACCTGACAACTACAAGTGATAACAGGAATTTCACATGAGATAGAAGTGAAAATTTGAATTCCACCTTAGAAATGATAATAAAAGATTCCCGTAAAGAGGTCAGTTTTCACATAAATAGTCGCGAAAATTTCAGTTTTCACGTAAGATAAAAGGGAAAATGTTAGTTTTCAGCTAAATAACTGCGAAAATTTAAGTTTTCACATAAATAATAGCGAAAGTTTCAGTTTTCACGTAAATAATAGCGAAAATTTCAGTTTTCACTTGTAAATGAAGTTGAGAAAATAATAGTTTTCACGTGAAATGATTGGTCGAAACTAAAGATGAGTTTTCAACAGATTACATTCAAGTAGTGTTTTTTTTTTCCTTAAACATATTATAGATAATGAAATGAACGAAACCCAAATAATTTTAGAGAACATTAATTAAATACTCCTATAATTTCAACCCCAAAAAGTTAGCCTTATTCAACTTTATAAATACCCCTACTATAATTTCATTCCTAAAATATCCTCTCTTATATAATTCTTTCTCATTCTATTCTTCCTAACATTTTTTTATTTCAAAAACACAAAAAACGTATGTACCACTACCTCCTACCATCAACACCATAACCAACACCACCTTCGCTACCACCACCACCAACCATCACCTCCGCCGCCACCACCACCAACCACCACAACGACATCCTCCAACAACCGCAACCACCACCACCAACAACCGCTACCACCACAATGCCACCACCAACCACCACCACCTCCGCCACCAACAACCACCACCTCCGCCACCACCACCATTGTCGCACCTCCACCATCAACAACCACCACCTCTGCTACCACCACCACCAACCACCATTACGACCTCTTCCATCAACCGCCACCACCACCGCCACCACGACCCCCTCCAGCAACCACCATCACCACCTTCTGCCGCCACCACCAACCACCATCGCTACAACCACCACCACCTTTCGCCGCCTCCAGCAACCACCACCTCCCTCGCTACCGCCGGTACCACCACCGACAAATTAGAGTTCCAACATGACTTTCTTTACACCACTAAATTTTGGTGTCTAGTTGTGAACTAGACACCATGATTGTATGAACAAGAATCCTTGTGCACACCAGATTTTGGTGTCTAGTTGCGAAGTAGACAACATTTTATGTGTCTAGTTGTCAACTGGACACCATGATTGTATGAACATGAATCCTTGTGCGCATCAGATTTTTGTGTCTAGTTGCAAACTAGACACCATGATTGTATGAACAAGAACCATGTGCACACCAGATTTTGGTGTCTAGTTGCGAACTAGACAACATTTTATGTGTCTAGTTGCCAACTAGACACCAAAACTAGGTGTTAAGTTGGCAAGTTGACATGAATGAGTGAACCCGACGTGACTCGAACACGCATCCTCTGACATGGAGTCAGTTGTGCTACCATTGCACCACAGATTCATGAAGAAAATTATAAACTAAGGCACACTCATAAACGCATTTCTGATTACTAAAGCACACTCATAAACGCATATGTACAATTCAAGCATTCAACTAAAGTGAATCACAAAAGGCTATTACCTGACGAGCACCCGCTGAAAACAAATATGAAAACAAACATACGTTGTTTTATTTGTAATACCCTTAACTCCACAAAAAAAACTGCATTTGTCACCGCCATTGGAGGTCTGTAAGTGACTTCTATCAACCAGTCTTGAAAAATTCATTAAGAAACAGATTCCCAATAACGCCTTCGTAACTGTATGAACAGAAGAAAAATGAACATTGTTATGATTACTGTTTGAAACATACATAAAGATAGACAAAGCTATTGGAAATTTGAAGAAAACTTTTTCGTTTACACATTAAGCCATGTATTTGTAAGAAAGTTGTTTATCAACATAGTTGTGGTCGTCTCACTCGAGTATGTTAGCTTGTAATCCATGACCATTACCTGTATACGTCAAATGAGATACGACATAAACAAATTTATTCACCTTGTAACATCCTACTGACGAACATGACACTCAGAAGACATTACAAGAGTAAAAGGCAGTAAATGGCGATTTCTACTACGGGGAATGAAGTCCCTTGCTGTAAACTAACATCTAAAGAACTTATAACTAGACTCGTGCTATGTATAGTTTTTAGACTACAGAAGTACCAACGGTTTACTATATACCGAACTAGCTAAGAAACTAGAGAAACTACTAAGTTCCCACTGTTAAGTCTCTATTGTGAAAGTTTTCCTTTCTTATTACTTCATTGAAAATCAAATTTAAAGAGTAAGCTAAGGCTATACTATATAGACCCATGGTAATAACTCAAAGATTTCTTCATTTCTGCATCTACTCAAAGATGTAACTCAAAGATTAATCTGAATAAAGCAATTTCAATTACTATCATCATCACAAGCAAAGTTGCACCACAGATTCATCTTGAAGGTACATTAGTTTGCAATCAGTCATATAAAATGACAGTTCCATTATATACTTAGCCGTATGTGAATTATTCGGAATTGTGCGGATTCTTACTGTAACTGCAACATCTATGTTTCCAGGTGGACAGCTGGGTTATAGTAGTTTCTACATCAATGACTTAGACTAATTTTTTTGTCCTGCAATCTTTCTGATAACGTGGCTGCAAACTTGACTCCAGCATAACCACAACCTACAACAGCTACACATAATGGAAAATGTGTACCAAATTTCTTTCGCTACAATGCTTTTAACTTATCATCAACATTCTGCATACATTAAGATATTAAAATCCTACTGAATCAGTTGTAGCAAAATCCAACATATAGAAGCAGGGAGATAACATTAATACCACATGTAATTGACAGGAAACTTCAGTCATAAAAAAACAATAAGATTCTTGAGATAAAATATACCTGAACCAACAAAAATCATTAACAAAATCCCTAAACTTTCACCAACAAATCAAATCATTACCTGAGTCTGTCTTTGCATTTAAATCAGTTGTTTTCGTCTTACAAGAGTTTTTAAATGAGTCAAAGTTGTAGGCATTGTTAGGTTCTTTTACTGAACTGAACCATCTGATTTCCATTTCCAAACTCCTTGACAAGTAATTGATTTTCCTCTTAACGATCTACCAAAATGAATGTTTAGGTCAAATCTTCAATTACCGAAACATGAATTCAGATTTGTTTTCTGAAAATTGATTGAAGCTCGAGCAACAACTGATTGAAGATGAAAAAGAAGGGGTACCGAAATACTACCAACTTTTCGTGTTGGCTCGTGAGTCTTATGGTAAAGAGTTTGGACGATCTCAAAAATCAATATCCAAACCTCTAACTGTCGAGATTACTCCAGTTAGAGG
>JAJJMA010024958.1:0-26831 GCA_023529015.1 Papaver nudicaule
TAGGGTTCTTGGTTATTTAGTTGTGTTAAGAGACAAGGATCCTAACAGAGTTAGTATTGGATATGCCCTGGAAGATTTTTGTTACATGTCTATGTAATTGTTGTAATTATGTTTGGATATCTCCTGTTAGTTAGCAGTTAGGAAGTATATATATATATATATATATCAGTGTGTTGTAACAGATGGGGGTATGTATGAATAATATTGTGTTTAGAGATTTATCTCTTTGGGGTTTGTTTTCCTATAAACAGGGTTGGTTTCCCTTATCAACCAGTTATCTAATCATCATTAATCCTTGCTAAATGTTATGATTCTATGGAGAACGTAACAATTTTGTTGCATTTTCCTTCCAGATCATCCAACACTCATGGCAGTCACTTCTATAACTTGTTCATTAAGGTTATCTGCAATCCAATTAGGATATATCTCCAAGCAAGGAGCATATATTTTAACATTAAATCCATGTAGAAATTAGGGGAAGCATCCAAACCGCTTTGGTATAAGAGCATTCAAATAAAAGATGTATAATAGACTCCAAATGATGGTTGCAGAAAACACACTGACGCTCAATATTGGATTTGAACTGACAAAGGCGTTTTCTAACAGGAAGTGCATTCTGAATGCATTTCCACAAAAAAATTGTTTCTTTGAGACGTTCATCTTCCAAAATGATTTCAAAAAGCTAGCAGAATTATTTGTAAGTTCCTGTGAAGATGAGAATGCGAATTAACCTTCTCATACATCAATTTGACCGTGAACTCCCCATCAAGGATAAGGTCCACCTAAGTTTATCATGTTTCAGAGCGCCACCGTTTGTAGGGAAAATTCTTATGCCAAGAATCTTATTTGCTATGGTGACGGGACGTTACTAATAACTTTTTCAAGGTTTCATTCTTTGTTTCCGAATTGATTAATTGAGATACAAGTGCTAAAGGGTTACATTTATCTCTTAGATGAGTTTCTAGGTTGGTGTTAATACTTTGTAGCCAATGATCAGTCCATATATTAATAGAGCTCGCATTACCTTCTTCCCTACACTGTATTTATGGATTAAGGAAATACCCTGCAAAATAAATTCCAAAGTCAAGATTCAATATAATTATGTTATCTCATACACTGTAGTCTGAGTGATGAGTCTCCATGCAAGCTTAGCAATCATTGCTAGATTCATTTTTTTCGCCTATTTGAAAACCAATCCTCCAAGACCAATAGGTTTGCAAAGAAAACCCCAAGCTTTGATACAAATACCCTTAGGATTAGTATCTTTTCCCCACCAAAAATCCCTTTGAATCGCATTTATCCTAGCAATGATTTTTTTGGAGTACAAAGCACCCCATTTGAAAATTGGCATACTAGAAAGCACGTTTTATTCAAAAGCATTTTGCTAGAATGTGGCATGAGTTTACTCTGCCATCCTGAATTATTCTTTCTTCAACTTACGTCAAAAGTTTGTACTTTAGCTTTGTTAATGGGATGTTCCTAAATAACTGTCTTTAAGTTCGATTCCTTTAGTTTGAAGAACATCATCAATTATAGGTTGATGCGTCTGGGTGTTTTCTTACGACAAAGGCATGACTTATCAAAATATATTAGTTGGCCAGATACCGAAGTAAGCTTTGGTAAACAATAGACCGTCGTTTGCGAAGAAGACCTCCATACAAACAGTTATTAGTTGGCCAGATGCCTGGAAATTTGTATCCCTTGAATGAGATTATCATCCTTGTCAATCAGTAGTCTTCAGAAGACCTCCACAGAAATGATGAAGAGATAAGGAGATAATGGATCTTCTTGCCTCAGTCCCCTAGAGGGTTTTAAAAAGGTCTTCGATTTGCTATTATGGAGAACAACATTAGATGAAGTGGATACATTACAAGATTAATGTGCACCAATCCTTGCTAAATTCAAAAGTCATCAACGTATTAGACATTAATTGCCAATCGACTATATCGAATGTTTTGGACACGTCGACCACCAACTTTGGATTTCATAGTTTTTAAGGTACGGATTATTCGTGGGCTACTACAATGTTATCCACTATTTGCCAAGATGGTAAAAAGGTTGCCTGAAAGGGTAAAATTATGAGATCAAGCTGTTTTTTTAATCTATTAGATAGTAGTTTTGAATTATAGGGGTGTATTACACGGACCTATTAGTCTAAAGTCGCAAGGGGTTTTCGGATGTTTGATCTTGGGGATCAAAAACATAAAAGTTACGTTGAGCTTATGATGGATTATTTTAGATATAAATATTTCCTGAATGAGAAGAACCATTTGGTTCCCTAGAAGATTAATGTTATGTTTAAAAAACTAACTGAGTATCCTGTCGACGCTGGATATTTGTTAGATTTCATACGCCTAACAATATCCCAGATTTCCTCAGTGGAAGGCAGCTCAAAGCTTCAGATTTGCTTCATCATTAATGAATTTGGGTATAATTTTGAAAAACTTCGGTTCATGAGTAGTAGGTGTAGCTGTAAAAATATTTGAAAAATGATTGTTTAACTCCTCCGCAATAAGAGGTGTCGTCGTGATGATTTCAGCATTTTGTGTAACCAAACACGAAATTTTGTTCTTTTTTTCTTCTTATCAGGGTTTTAATATGAAAAAAACTTTGTATTTTTGTCTCATAACCTTACATTATTATCCATAGATAAATTAAGACCTTCAAATTCAAGAGTTTTTTTTGTTAATATGTGTTTTTGGATAATATTTTCGCAACTGTAGATGGTGAAAAATGAGAGAGGGACAAGATTGTCAAAACACTCTCGAAACCATGCCTTATTAAAGGCAATCGCCTATTCAGGCTCATCTCTATAGCTCGGAGTGCAACCCATTCCATGAGCCAAATAAACTCTCTATGAGCTCTCTCTTATAACTCCGGTGGGGAGGGTAATATCATAGAGCAGTACTAATGATCTCACCAACATATTAAACCCATCGATCAGCTCAGAGCCAGACCTCGCTTGATGGTACACGGTGAAAGATCAACAGAGACGCATCCTCATGGATTTCCTCTTAAAATACGACTCAACGCATGAGTCTTGGTGCAAACCTCGGAATATTGAAGCTCCAGGCCGGTCCGGAGCTCTCTGAGAAGCATACACCAGCCTAAACAGGCCTAAGCGGACCTAATCCCAAGTTCAGGATGGTCTAGCGTACCATGGATAAACATGCCATGACTTCAAAAGGGTTGTAGCGTAAGCACGCACACCACGACTAAGGCACAGGATGCCGCAAAGCTAAGCTTGGCCAGATGCCAAAGCCATAACGCCACATAGCATGGCACCACAAAGATTGGCCTAGCTGGCCTGGCCAAAAGGCCATGGCGCCATAGTCATGGCGCCACAAGATACATGGCCTGTCCAGAAACACGGCCATGGGCCATGGCGCCATATTCATGGCGCCACAAGATTTTGCCTTGTCCAAAAGGCCATGGCGCCATATTCATGGTGCCACAAGATACATGGCCTGTCCAGAAACACGTCCATGGGCCATGGCGCCATATTCATGGCGCCACAAGATTTTGCCTTGGTCAAAAGGCCATGGCGCCATATTCATGGCGCCACAAGATACATGGCCCGTCCAAAACACGGCCATGAGCCATGGCGCCATATTCATGGCGCCACAAGAGGTTTTGCCTTGGTCAAAAGGCCATGGCGCCATATTCATGGCGCCACAAGGTGAATAGCCCGTCCAAAAACAAGGCAGTGGCGCCATGAGCCATGACGCCACCATAACTAACGCCAAAGGCGCGTTCCAAACCAACCTTGGCCATGGGCCGTGGCGCCATGCGCCATGGCGCCACCATAACCAGTGCCAAAGCGCAACCAAGCACTTGTGGCCTTGGCCGAAGACCAAGGCCACTCGACATCACACCATGTTGGTCACGACAATCAGTCGTACAACCCTACTCTACTCAACTCAACTACGCAATATCCGCGTATCACTCGCTCGAGATATCAAAACATCACACGGGGGGATAACTTTAGGGGTATTGGTCTGGCGGTCTATGGCAGTTGAAAGAAACTGATGGAGATGGTGGGCAGTTACGGGAAGATGGCACGAGTGGGCATGTTCCACACAACTCAGGCAGTTACGGAAACCAACGCATGTCCTCCACTCCTCCACTCCTCCATGACGTCCACCTTCTCTGTCGAGAGATCAGGGTGAGTTCAAACTATAAATAGAGGCTTCCTCTATCTTCCAAGGCAGAACGTTCAGAACACCGAGAACATCCAGAAAACACGCAGAGCCTCAGAGAAAACACCTGAGAATCTAAACTCGTTCTAACCCTTGGAGATTTCCAGTCGACTTCACGACAAAAATCTTGAACTCAAACACCCAAAAACTCATCTTCAACCTGATCTCAAGTTTCTTCGCTGTTTCCCTCCCTAGACCAACCTCTATCCTCTCTGTGACCGAAGCAAGGTGGGAACGGCCATCCTTGGTTTAGGCTTGCCTTGTTCGACTTTGATCTCCGAGCACTACGAAAGTACCCAGAGACGGTACACTTGTTTTTGCAGGTAAAAACAGCAACATTGAGGCCAGCTAATTGTTTGAGGTTTTTAGCAATGTTTTTATCATGAGGTCCTAAGATGTGTTATTTCCAATACATAACGAAGAATCCTAGTTGATGCAGATTGACTATAACCGTATTGGTAACATTATCAGTAGAAATGTTCCAAATAGAGTTTATAATTTGCATATGATCAACCTCTTTACACCAAGAAAATTTTAAAACCAAAGTGTTCAGAGACTGAGCAAGGATTAATATTTAGAAGAATCGGGATGGGATCAGAGCCTATGTGTGGTAAACGTCTTAAAGTAGGCCGGGGAATTGGATTCCGCAGTCAACATTGACCACATATCTATCAAGCCTTTGTTTGATGATTTTATTATAATAAAGCAATCACAAGTTGTACGTTATTAACCTGCAGTTAATTTCAAATCCTTTCAACGGATTCATATAAAGACTTTTCTTTGTTGGAATTGATCTTTACGATCCAACTCAGGTTAAAGATTGGATATTGATTTTTAAGATCGTCCAACTCCGTAGGTTCATGAACTAAAAAGTTGGTGGTGTATTTGGGTACGTCCGCTTTTTAAAGTACAACCCAAACAAATCCTTTTATGGTTGTTTATTCAGAAAACGTATACCTATTTTTACCTCTTCCACTTTCATACATTCCATGTAAAAGCATCCCTTTATCACTTGTAATTGCAAAGCTTTTTGAAGAAACAAAAAAGATAATTCTAGTAAGCGCTAGTCAGAAAAATTAGTTATGTAATTCAAGCATACAACACAGATTCGATCATGACCTATAAGGGTGGTATGTGAAATTAATCATAGGGCCTTTTATCATGCATATTTTTTCTCCTCATGATTTTGTAACAACAATTACGAAGATGTGTTTTGTTGTCGACATGAGTCTAAGATGAAAATTAACCATGAGTTATATTATAAACTGCGATAGGACTTATTACGTTAAATTGTGAACAAAGATTTGTGTTCAATTTTTATTTATGGATATCATTTTATAATTTTAGTGTAGTATATATGATATCAACAAGTAACAACTGGTTTACCGAATTTAATTGGCATAACACCTTAAAAGTTATTGTTTACCGAGTCACATCACAAATAACGACTGTAAGCAATAAAGGCTTGAAAGTTGAAGCCATAAATTTGAAGGTAATATGTTAAATTCAATTCAGTGAAACACTTATTAGTTGTTGATATGTTATATATACTACACCTACATTATAAAATCATATCCCATTAATCAAATCTGAACACAAATCTTTGTTCACGATTTAGCGTGATGAATCTTATGTAATACATAATACATTGTTGCACAATAATTAATATGGATAGTAAGATATAAAATATCTTTTGATTAAGTAGTGCGATTAGGAGGTTAGGTAGTTCTGATTTATTATAAAATAAAAAAAATATCACATCAAATAACGTTAAGAACTGTATCTTCTTTTATAAGCCTAAGAGCATGTACATCTTCACGACATGAACTAACTTATTTAATCACTTCAGGACTATATCGTTCGATGCATCATCACACTTACGAGAGTTATTCTGGAAGGAGAATACAACGATACTATTCCCCTAGATGGTGCCAAGTCAGAAAAGTTGAATTTTCATCTCAAGTGGTCGGCACGACCAATATACAGAGACAAGCACATGATGTGTCATTTTTCTTAGTCGCATACGCTATTATTTTTTCTCCAATAGTTCTAGTTGAAAATAAGTTCTAAGGATAGGTCTGCAGTTGAACTCGCACTGTATATTACATTTAATATTTCAACGGGGAAACAAAAAGAGTTGAAGGATGCTGTCAAAATTGTATTATTATTATTAAGGCATTTTGTTGTAGATTAAATTTTGTGGGCTACATATTAAACAAAACCTAATTAGGGGCTTAGACAACTTTCCAATTGAATCAGAGTTTTTTGAAAGCATATTTATTTTCATCTTATTCTACAACCAGGAAACAAAATTATATCCTGGATTAGATCATGATGTGATTGCTGCAATGTGTGATTATGAGGTTAAGTGGTGAAATGTGTATAAATTTATATGCAATTGTACAAAGAATTGTTTGGGTGTTTTATTACCAATCTTTGTGACCTACTAATAATTGTGTTAGTCTAATGTGAAGTGAGAGTTATCTAAGATGACTGAAAGATCTTGGTAATGAATATGCTAATAAGTTAAGCTTATAGTCTCTTGATAATTTGATATTTTTCATTTTATATAATGATAAAGACCTGAACTTAGTGTCAACCCATTTTTGAATCCTAATTGGTCAAAAGTTTTATCATCTTATGAATGATAAATTAAATGTTAATCTGTATATTTTTGTTGTGTTTATCTCCTTATAAATAGAGAATTGTATATCCAAATTTGAATGATGAAATTGGTATTCTTATCGTGTTAAGTAAACTTTTATTTTCAGTGGAGATAATAATAGGAATTGGTTGATACATGCTGAAGTTCTAGTACTTGTGCTCCAGAAAATCGTGTTTGCTTTATACTTAAAGTAGAAACGAAGGAAAAAACTTTCATAAACAACTCATCTATGAAAACAGTTGAAGAAATAGGTAAATGAAGTGCAAGGCTTGTCAGGAATGGACATTAATCAGATTATGATATCATTCTCAATACGTGCTTTGGGATATCAGTTTCCAATGTTATCTACCTTGATTGATATGAAATGTTGTACTTGAAAATATGGTCTTGTGATGCTTTGGATGTTAGCATAATGAAACATGGAAGATTAGTAGATAAGAGTGAAAATCACTAATGAATTGAGAATGAATAGATGAACATGTTAATTCGTAATGTGGTATAGAGTAACATAATATGATTATACGTTGTGTGTATTATTAGATACAACCTAAAGACACAATTGTAGTTTCTTATATTTATTCTAAAAAATCTCAATTACAAAGAAACTAAGTAGCAACAACTTTGTATGTATTTGGTGTTTCTCATTTTGGATCGTTGCACCTTGTTAGAACATGCTCGGGTTGAACCCCACTATGCGTTGGTATGTCAGGTTTAATTGTTATAATTTAGCGATTAAAACTCGTTCACTTGAACACGTTTATTAAAGTCAGACTTCATTAGGTTAGACTTATAATGTAAAAGATGGTTGATATGATCTAGAAGATTAACTAAAGATGATTGAAGAACAACGTACATATTATCCTTCATACAAAGGTTAGTCCTCTAGACAACACGATTCTAACTTATCTTCTGCTCTGAGCTGAAAGATATTATTAACTTAATGCTTGAATGATTGTGAGTAAACTGGCTTGATCACTTATGATCAATGTGTTGTATGAATGACTTCTCTCGAAGTTGTGTGACCATATAACACTTGAAGTTTTCTTTCTTACACTTCATTGCGTTCATTGCACCATATAAAATGTTTCTCGGAACTTTGTATTATATCAATAGTTGTATGGATGAACTATATTTAATATTCATATGCCAAGAATCTTATTTGCTATAGTGACATGAAAGTTATTAATAACTTCTTCAAGATTTTACTTGTTTGTTTCTGAATTGATTAACTTAGATACAAGTGTTAAATGGTTACATTTATCTTATAAATGAGTTTCTAGGTCAGTGTGCGTACCTGGTAGCCAGTGATCAATATATATATTAATAGAGATCCCATTACTTACCTCCCATACACTGTACATACATTTCCAACTAGCTCAATTTATGTGGGACGGAGGGAGTATAAATTAAGGAAATGCGCTGCAAAATACATTTCCAAAGCCAAGATCTTTATATGGGAAAATATTCAATATACACATATAGATTACAAAATTCCCTCAGGAAGCTAGTTGGTAGCCTAGCCATAAGCTCGGCTCCAACTCCTTTTTGAATAACTAGTCCTAACCTATCAATATTTTTTTTATTTTTTTTTTACCAATTTTAACATTCCCTTACCACAACATGAACAAGGACTAACATCCTAAAATAATGGGAATCCAAGTCTATATCTAAGAACAACACAAAAATGGCGAGGCCCAATTCTATGTCCAAGCCGTCAATAGGAGCTGCAAGCAAATAATCTTGCGCGTGCGAGGTGTTGATACATTGCCAAAGAACTGAATCACGGACTGACAAACAATAACGGGTTGTATCGTCTTCATCAAAGCATCAAAATATTGCATTGTCGTAGAACTCATAAGATGGGAAGGGCAATTTCATTTATGCTAAAAGATGAGTGATCGATGCCAACAAATTGTAAATAGTTTTTTAATGCTTGATAGTATGTGGAGATACTATCTGTGATATCAATTTTGTAACAGTTGAGTATGAAGATGAGATGCGAGGTAATAGTAATGTAAGGTATCTGAAATAGTGTAAATGCCCAAACCACCATACCTGATAGGGAGAAAGACCATATGTTGTTGAAGTAGTTCGAAACGGGACCCTCCCCATTAACCAGGTGGCGCATAAAGTTGTGTAAGTGGTTGTCAAAAACCCTCTGAGCTTCAACCATTTCTGCAGGAGCTGTCGTGCGCATAGAGAAGTATAATCTCCAAACACCTGAGCAATTCCGAAGTAATAACAACTCACTTTGAGGATCTTTCACTTTTGTATAACATCCATCAAATGCGTAATTACATATAATTTTTTTTTATAACAGAACGTAAAGAAATTTTTGAAATACTTACCCTTCAGAATAAAAGGCCCATAAGACTGTAGGCTGAGACATGAGTCTCCATGTAAGCTTAGCAATCATTGCTTGATTCATTTTTCTCGCCTATTTGAAACACAATCCTCCAAGAGCAATAAGTTTGCAAAGAAAAGCCCAAGCTTTGATATAAATACCCTCATAATTATCATCTTTTCCCCACAAAAAATGTAACGACCCGTCCCTCCACCGATAATGTCCCCACTTAACCACTGCGGTCATCCGGCAGTGTGGGATTTTTAGCGGACACCGTTGCGGTCAACCGTCAACAGTTTCTCGGTAGGTCAACCATCTCTGGACTACACCCGTCCGACTCGTCCGAGCACGCTTAACTGCATAGTTTTTTTCCACCTTCTCAGTTAATTATTCTTGAAAAAGGCCTAGGTAATAGGAAAGGACAAACAATTTCTTGTATTCCAATCGGCGAATCCTACCCGCCGAATTGGGGTATTATAATACCACCACCTTTAAATTAGATCCGTCTTCGGCTCTGAAATATGTTTTTCCAGCCCAGATCTCCAACGTTCCCTTCCCCTCATGAGAAGAGCTACCTGACACACAACCCGTCCAAGGTATTCTCCCACCCTCGATACGTGAACAATCGTCGATTCGGATACCATCTTGTAATGACCCGCCCCTCCGCCTACGCTATCCCCACTTATCCATTGCGGTCATCCGACACTACGGGGTTTTTAATGGGCTCCGCTGCGGTCATCCTACAACAATTTCCCGGGAGTTCACCCATCCCTGAAATACTCCTTGCCCGGGCCCAATTAACTGCAGAGTTTTTTCCAACTTCCGAGTTAATTATGCTTGAAAATGCCACGGTGTTAGGAAAAGACAAACCATTACTTATATTCCATTCAGTGAACCCTACATGTCGAATCGAGCTATTACAATACCACCACATTTAAATTGGATCTGTCATCGGCTCTGGAATATATTTTACAATCTCAGATCTCCAACATTCCCTGCCCCTCATGAGACGAGGTACCTGGCCAACCCTTCAGGTGTACTCTACCACCCTCGACATGTGAATCGTCGTCAGTTTTGATACCATTTGTATAACACCTCGTCTTTTCATATATATTGTCCCAACTTACCCACTGCGATCGTCTGGCAGTGTGGGGTTTTCAATTGGCACCACTGCGGTCATCCAACATCAGCTTCCCGGGAGGTCACCCATCCCGGGATGGCTCCCGTCCCAAGCACGCTTAATTGCAAAGTTTTTCTAACTCATGAGTTAGTTGTGATTGAAAAGGCGTCGGTGTTAGGAAAGGACAAACCATTACCTAAATCCCATTCAGCGAACCATACCTGCCGAATGAGGGTATTATAATACCACCACCTTTAATTTGGATCTGACCTCGGCTACAGAATCTTTCAAGCCTAGATCCCGACGTTCCTTGCTCATGAGACAAGCTACCTGGACCAACCCCTCCAGCGTACTCTACCACCCTCGATAGGTGAACCGTCGTCAGCTTTGATACCATCTGTAAGGACCCGTCCCCCCACCGATAATGTCCCCACCTAGCCACTGCGGTTATCCGGTATTGTGGGATTTTCAACAGCAGCGCTGCGGTCATTCGGTAGCAGCTTCCCGGGAGATCATCCATCTTTAGACTACTTCTGCCCGAGCATGCTCGACTGTAGAGTTTGTTTCCACCTTTTGAGTTAATTATGGTTGAAAAAGCCTCGGTGTTAGGAAATGACAAACCATTACTTATATTTCATTCAGTGAACCCTACATGCCGAATCGGGGTATTACAATACCACTACCTTTAAATTGGAGCCGTCATCGGCTCTAGAATATATTTTACAAGTCCGTATCTTCAACACTCCCTGCCCCTCATGAGACGAGGTACCTGGACCAACCCTTCCAGCGTACTCTACCACCTTCGACGGGTGAACCATCGTCAGTTCTGATACCATCTGTAACACCCCATCATTTCACAGATATTGTCCCAACTTACCCACCGCGATCTTCCGGCAATGTGGGGTTTTCAACTGGCACCAGTGCGGTCACCTATCTCGTCCCGAGCACACTTAATTGTAGAGTTTTTTCAACTCCTGAGTTAGTTGTGCTTGAAAAGGCCTCGGTGTTAGGAAAGGACAAACCATTACCTATATTTCATTCGGCGAACTCTACCTGTTGAATCAGGGTATTACAATACCACCACCTTTAAATTGGACCCGTCCTCGGCTCCAGAATATATTTTTCAAGCCCGGTCCCCGATGTTCCTTGCCCCTCATGAGACGAGCTACCTGGACCAACGCCTCCAGCGTACTCTACCACCCTCGACAGGTGAACCGTCGCCAGATATGTAGCGACCCGTTCCTCCACCGATATTGTACCCACTTAGCCACTGCGGTCATCCGGCAATGTGAGATTTTAAACCCGCACCGCTGCGTCATCCGGTAGCAGCTTCCCGGAAGGTCACCCATCTGGACTACTTCCGCCCGAGCACGCTTGACTGCAGAGTTTTTTTCCACCTTCTGAGTAATTAATTATGCTTGAAAAGACCTCGGTGATAGGAAAGGACAAACCATTACTTGTATTCCAGCGAACCCTACCCGTTGAATTAGGGTATTACAAAAAATCCCTTTGAATCGGATTTATCCTGTTAGTGATTTTTCTGGAAGTACAAAACACCGCATTTGCAAAATTGGCATACTAGAAAGCACGTTTTTATTCAAAACCAATTTTGCTACGTAGTTTCAGGATTTTACTCTGCCATCCCTGAATTCTAGTTTCTTTAAGTATTATGTCAAAAGGTTTTTGCTTTAGCTTTGTCAATGCACATAGGTGCTCTTAGATAACTGTCTTTAAGTTCGATTCTTTTAATTTGAAGAACATTAGCAATTATAGCCTGATGCATATGAGTGGTTTTCTTAAAAAAATCCCCACCTATCAAAATATATTTGGCCAGATACCGAACTAAGCTTTGGTAAACAACATACAACCGTTTCTGGAAATTTGTATCCTTTGGATGAGATTATCAGTTTCTTTCTCAATTAGTAGTCTTGAGAAAACCTCTATGAAAATGATGAAGAGATAAGGAGATAACAAGTATCCTTGCTTCAGCCCCCTATAGGGTTTAAAAAAGGTCCCTAGTTTGTTAGTATAGAGAACGATAATAGATGAAGTGATACACATCGGAAGATTAATGTGCACCAATCCTTGTTTAATCTAAAAGCTGCCATCATACAGAAATTGCCAATCGACTCTATCGAAGGTTTTGGATATGTCGATTTTGACTCCTGAACTATCTAAACTTTGGATATCATAGTTTTTAAAGTATAGATTAATTCATGGGCGACTACAATGTTATCCGATATTTGCCTAGATGGGGTAAATTATGAGATCAAGTTGTGTTTTTAATTAGCTATTAGTTTTGAAAGAATTTTATAGGGTGTATTACACAGACCTATGGGTCTAAAGTCAGTAGGGGTTTTCGGATGTTTGATCTTGGGGATCAATAACAGAAAAGTTTCGTTTAGCTTATATATGATGAATTATTTTAGATCTAAAAATTTCCTGAATGAGAAGAACCATTTGATTCCCTAGAAGATTCCAGTTATGTTAAAAAAAAACTAACCAGGAATCCGGCCGGCCCCGGAGATTTGTTAAATTTCATACGCCTAACAACATTTCAGATTTCCTCAGCGGAAGACAGCTCAAGGAGTTTCAGATTGGCCTCACTAGTAATGACTTTGGGTATAATATTGAAAATCTCTGCTTCATGCGTAACCAAACACGATATGTTGTTCCTTTTTCTTCTCATCGGGGTTTTAATATAAAAAATACTTTGTATTTTTCTCTCCTAACCTTACATTATTATACCTAGAAAATCGTTTAACTATTGCTTCTTGCTTGTCATAAAGAACTTTCAATTCAAGAGTTTTGTTAATATTTTATTGTGTATTTCTATCATTTTTCGCGGCATTGAGGCAGCTAATTGTTTAAGGGTTTAGATGTGTTGTTTCCAATACAGGGAGAATCCTAGTTGATGCAGATTGTCTATAACCGTTTTGGTAGCATTATCAGTAGAAATATTCCAAATAGAGTTTATAATTTGCATACAATCAACCTTTTTAAGCCAAGACTCGAAAAATTTAAAAGAAAAATAGTGTTCAAAGATTGAGCTAGGATTAATATTTAGGAGAATTGGGATGTGATCAGAGCCTATGTGTGGTAAATGTGTGAGAGTAGACTCGGGGAATTATATCCCCAGTCAGTATTGACCACAACTCTAGCAAGCCTTTGTTTGATATTTCTATCACCTTCTCTGTGATTATTCCAAAGCGAAGATATTACCCTGAAACCTTAAATCAAAAAGACCTGATGTGTCTAACAGTCTTTTAAATGGAATAGCCTCATTGTTATCAAAGGAAAGACCTCCTTTTTTCAGATTGGTCGAAAATTCATTAAAATCTCCCATAACAATCCATGCCATTCTATTTTGTAAGACTTTTACAGAAGTCTCTTATAGGAATGAGGAAGGATCCACTCACACTATCTCACACTTTCGGCTCTATTTTTTCGATAAAACCCAAATGACATCAGATTTAAAACTGATATTTTATGGGTGTATTCATCTAATAAATCTCTACGTTGTTACCAAAAATGAGCGCATTCGAAGATACCTAACCTTACTATCTACCGATCTTAATTTCCACCGTTAAAAGTCTGTTGATCTTCAACGGCTGATATTCAAAGAAGTAAATGAGGATGTTATATGTTTCGGAATGTATTCATTTTTTGTAGGAATGTAATACTTCGTAAGAGGAACACTCAATTCTATTAGTTTTTGGTTTTCAAGTGCTCGTTCATTGGCACTGAAGACTGTTAAACTACATGGTATATAATCAGGAAATCCACAAAAAATTCCGGTATACATCCGAAAAAAGAACCACGTCAAAAAGTGCTAGAATTAACTGTATGTTTTTATAACCACTATAATAACTTCACAGGATTCATAACATGGATACAAGTACAACATACAGATTTAATATTTCCATTAATTGGAAAAACATGTCGCGCAATATGGAAGTATATTTATTTTCTTCCTATTCTACCCCCAGGAAACCAAATTATATTCTGGATTGGACCATGATGTGATCTCTACATCAATAAGAGGCAATAAAGCTTTTCAAACGTCTTTTCTCAAGTCTCCTGCGCCGCCTACGCAAATTACTTGCCCTACAAAAATGAACAGAGTGCACTTTCATTATATTTAAAAAAAAAAGACTGAGCTAACAGTCTTGCTGCTAATTATAATTTCTAGCCTGAAGTAGTATCCCAATTTCTACCCTGAAACCCTTGTCATTGTTTCCTTCAAAAGCGATACCATATTAGGATATGCGATGCAGTACTGATTAATACTAGTACTTACCAATACTGATTGAGGAACATAACAGTATCGGTTGTTACTTTCTTGCCATCATCATTGCGGTTCCAATGGTATAATGCGTGCGTACGATTTTTTATCTCCAAAGTAGCATGACCATAACTGGCTTCCCTGAATGCGGAATATTCAGGTTGTGGATCCCTGTACCTATAAGAGTTGGGAATAGTTGTTAACATGAGATATCCTTGCCAAGAGGATGTGAAAGAAAATTAAAACAACTTCTATCAGAACATATAATCAGAGCTAAGATTTTGCTTTATGAAGCATTAGCTTACCTTGATGCAAGACCTTCTTGATTTCCTCCATCACCAACAGTTAGGTAAACAGGCGCTGACTTATCAGGCACAGGATAAGGATCACCAGTTGAAACATTGTAGTGTATGTTGGAAATTCGGTACTGCGAATTCAATTTTGTTATTAATAAAAATCCAGACAAAGAAGTATCCTAATAAATAGGAAATATAAGGTAGGGATGGAGTTAAAAGTATGGACATTTCCCCCACCATTATGTACACATATTAGGGAATTCATAAAGTTAATGAGGTATAACACTATTGACCAAGATACGTAGACAACAAGATGAAATACGTACTGATCTTTCGTAAGCGTGAACATGGCCGGAAAAAATGAGATCAACTCTGTATTGTACAAACCAACTCTCAAATGCAGCACGCATGCTTTCGCCCTCCATGAAGTGGGCTTCGTTACTGTTGTAAAGCGGGACATGCATGAGAACAATAAGCCAAGGTGTCTTCTCTCTGTCCACTCTGGTAAGCTCTTCGCGGAGCCAAAACCACTGAGGGGTGTACTTCACTGATAAGAATTTAATAGTCCTGAAGTTAGAAAAAAGTATACAAGAAAGACAATCTTCACGATTCTAAGGCAAAAAAGTCAAACCTCATTATACTCGGAAAATTAGAAGAAAACCAATAGCACAACGGCAATCCATAGTCCATACTGGCTTGGAGAGTCTAACACATAATTTTTGTTTCACCAGAAAATGGCAGGGAATCCAGATAGAATAATGGTGTATAAATATAATAAGTTTTTCAAAATGACAGATCGAACAATTGGAATTGGGTACACATGTGATTAGAAATGACAGCCAAAATTTCAATTTGTTTCCAGGGAAAAATCATCTCAAATTTTAAAACCTGACCAAGATAAGAAGAACCTGAGGTGAGCCCTTTAAGATAACAATGTACTTTGGGATGTCAAAATAGATCTTGAGGTTCCTTGGTGTTTCCAGTCACCACGATTGTATGTATGGTATGCTATAGGGCTGCAAACTGGGAATCCATTCTTTATTCAACCATTTTCTTTTTTTGACTCAGTACTCATGGCCAAGTCTGCTCCGATATGAAGTTTATGCATTCCAATGATACCCAAATCACATGTAGTGATCATTAATTGCTACTACTAAATCCACCACCACAAAAGTGAGAAAACGGCGAAGACTACGAAAAAGTCGTTATCCAAGGAACTCGGTTACATGCAGACAAATCCTCCATATATGATTATCACGCACTGAAGAGTTTATAGCACTCACATAAGATGGAGTTGAGATATTACCAAATGGAGAATAGCTCGATAGTACTATAATATGAGCAGAAGCACGCCGTACTGCATACCAAAGAGGCTCGGTACTCTTCGAAGCCAGGAAAGGCGTAGTATATCGGTGCATAAAGTTTTTGAAGGGGAGAACTTCTCCCTACACAAATATGGCCAGTCAAACATTGAGTATCGTTTCATTAGTATCATAAAAATTCACTAGTTTAATTTTTTTACATGAATAAGACAATGACAGAAATATCAATTGCTTCAAATTCATGTAAATGTTCCCTCCTTGGTATAAATACAAACTCATGTATATATACAAACATAAATACAGAAATCCAGAACATCTTGAATTTGGCATTTTTACTTGGTACAGCCAGATGGCAACATATAAGCATATCTAAAAATTTGTAGTGAAACATCTAAGTTCTCCAAAATAATCTTAAGGATCCTCTAATTTGCATGTTATGCCCCCTAAGCATACACTACAATCTTTTTCATACAGAATCTTCACATACATCAAAAGTCAAAGGGAGAGAGAGCTCCGATACGAATGAGAACAAATTAAGATCTAGCTATGGATGAGTAACCTTGATGTAATGCATCAAACCTGGACGTAGTACTATAATATTTTTATGTGGCAAGTTTGCAACCCTTTTTAAACAAAATAATCTGCAATTCAACTGCAATAACAACTTTCTACATCAAAACTGCCGTTTTGGCTTAACTGAATATGCTTCAATAGTTACTTTTTGCTAAAATTTGACAGTTGAAATAACTCAAATTAACAGTGTAAACATCTAATACATGCAATACTCAGATGTATCTGTCTAGGACCAAAGAATCACCAAGGCTGGCTGACTATTAAAGCCACTAACGAGATTGGAAGCAACTAGAAAGACTCAAGGCAACAAAAGAAATTTCAAGTGAAAATTATGAAGTGAAACCAAACAATATCTCCATGTTACTTAAAATAAACAAGAGAAATACCAGCTCAGGCATGTAATCGATTTCATGATTCCCAACTGTCCAAATCCATGGCTGATACGCAGCGCTACGCTCAGCAAAGCGACCCCATGAGTCCCACCTAACACCAATGTCATTTTTTGTATATCTATCCGCATAAGAAAGATCTCCAACAAATAGAACTGCTTGTGCCTTACTTTCCATATAATGCTCCAGGGTTGAAAGAGAGTTATAGGTCTGGCCTAAATCACCTGGATATACAGAATAGTAAAGAGATAAGAATTATATATCCACAAACTACAACCTGTTATAAGTAACACCAGCAGAGCTTTAAGAAAAGACTAACAGAGCAGAATAATATATAGCTTCTGGTTATTTGTTTGGATCAGTGACCATCGAGATCGGATGTTTATGTGATTATCCGTGGTTGTTCTTTTTTTTTTTGCATTAAGAAGCCCTATAGAGGGTACAGGAGAAGAAAAGTAACATGAGAAATAACTTACCAATAATTCCAAAAGTGTAAGCAGCATCTGGATCAATCTTTGGAGGTGTGTAAAACCAAAAATTTCGAGCAGAATCACCCATTCCAATCTTGTAGTAGTACTTGGTGTCATACTAAGAACAAGAAACTCATTTTGTATCAGGATACTGAATAAGATAAGAGCTGGATAATCAATCAATCATCATCAGCCAGATGTGACATGAGTTAGCACACAGATTCCGGTTGCTACATATGTTTATTCGGTTAGAAGCCACTGATTACTATAAACTGAAGTTTTTTAGTAAGTTCAATGACCAGGTAGGAGTGAACTCCACAAGTTTGTAACAGCACACAATCCAAAACCGTTGGTCTAATGTCATAAGTTAATGAAAAAATACCTCAAGACCTTCGACAAGGCAGTGATGAATGTAGCCAGATTTATACTGGTAGAATGTGTAATTCGTGATTGTTCCCTCAGCACTCCACTGGAGTTGTTCCTCAGACTTCCCATATTGCACTTTGCTTGGTCCAGGAATTTCAGTTGTAACCCACGAAACTATGACAGCTTTCCCATCATAATCACCTTGAGTAATGTGCACCTAATAAAGAACTCTAAAGAAGTTAATTGCAGAAATAAAAATATGAATTGTGACATCACATCTGAAATCAAACACAAGTAAATCCCCTCTCTCTCTCTCTCTCTCGTTAGCACGATTAATACCATGCCCACTCATTAGACTTGTAGAATGGAAACTGAGAGATACAGTGACTTACTTGTTGAGGCGCATTATGACCACTAGGAACTGCAAATACATCATTGTCAAGAGGAATGTCTACCGATGGCCATTGCTTCCGTATAAAAGTACTAGTAAGCCTTGCGTTGTTATCCTTCGTACAGCTCAATAGAACTAAACATATGAGTAAAACCTGAAATGACAAAGTCCGTCCACTCGTACTCTCAAACATGATTCTTAACCTGAAACAACAAACATTACTCAAGAGATTAACAATTATACATCAATCCAAATACAAAAACCAATTCATTAACCTAAATCAATCCAGTCTTTGAGAAAACGTTCATGAACTGATTTGACTTTCTACATTGTTTGTGTTGGAGAACTTGAAAATTGAACTCGTTCGATAAAATTTAAACTAACTAACTAGATAATCAAATTTCTTTCAATCTCGAGCTAAAAAATTCAAGAATCAGATTACTCAAAACATGATGTATACAATTCAAAAATGGACAAAAGATGATCATCTCATCCCAAATACAATCTAAAAACTCACTTGGATTACAGAAACACTAGCAATGAAATTACATTAACCTAAATAAACCTGGAACCTAAATTTGCATGACTGATTTGGCTTTCTACATTGTCTGAGTTGAAAACTTGAATTCAACTTTTTCAATATCAATACAAAATCTCATTAACTACTCCCTCCGTTTCAAAAAGATAGGCACATTTGACTTTGACCAAAAATTAAAAAACTTAATAAAACCAATATTATAGTCATTTTTATTTATTTTTTTCTTATTAACCCATGACACTTGTCAACAATAAACCAATCATAAAGAAAAAACAATAAAAAAAACTCTAATGGTTAGTTCATTTAAAACCTTAATTTTCGAAAAAAAGTCAAACGTGCCTATCTTTTTGAAACGGAGGGAGTAATAATTAACTAACTCAATCATCAAATTTCTTTCAATTTTGAGCTCAAAAATTCAAGAACCAGATTACTCAACACACGATCAATACAATCTAAAACCTTACTCCAATCCAAAAACTCCAATCTAAAACCTTACTTCATCATCTCACCCAAATTCAAACCAAGAAAATGAATCAACTCAATTTGATTACAAAAAGACTAGCAATGGAATGAAGAACTGAATCTGAAAGAGAGAGAACCTGAGCTGAGAGGCGGTTGTGGACTTTGTCGTTGTGGTGGTGGTGGTGGTGGTGGTGGCAGTAAGTTGTTCGTTGCTTTAACTGAAAGATATAAATCGGTTCATATCTTAATCAATGGACAATCATGCTATATTATTCTGATGTGTGTTTTTTTGATCGTAAGATGGATTATTAGTGGGTCCAGGACAGTCATCAACGATTTAAAATGGTGGGAGTTGTCGTACGTTATCTGAAAACATAACAAAGCCTCCTCGTGAGATGTGTCATCATGTCAGCCCCAACTTGACAAAAGGGAGTATGGGATAGGGAGCACTTCCTACTTTGTTTTCTTTCTTTTGGATACTGTTGAGATGCACATGCATCACATCCCTTTAAAAATTGGGAGAGTCTTGAAGAGCATCAATCTGAGATGTAATATGCCAGGAGATGGGTCTAATTCAAACCAAAGTTTTGGTAAATCCTACCAAAAGCTTAGGTCTACGATCTGAATCCAAAAATCGTGTTGCACCAAAATCCATGCACTAGAGAGTGAGAGGGATAGATAGAGAGTGAAACATACCACAAAGTGAGAAATGATGTAACTTAGAAAGACAATTTACTTGGCCAAATAGAGAATGGTAATCTAACCAACAAACCCATCCCTCCGGTGGTAAAAAGTAAAAACACAAGATACTTCTTTTTTAATAATATTCATAACATGGATACCACAACCAGTTTCAATTATTTCAATCAATTGGAAATAAATATTGCACTTGTCAGAAAAGGAAAAGAAAAAAAAAATATTATACATGTTGCACAGTATGGAAATGTAGTGTATTAATTTTCTTCTTCCACTTCTACCACAGGGAAACCAAATTTTAACCCAGGATGAGATTGCTGTATTAACGAGGCAATTAAGCTTTTCAAATGTCTTTTCTCCAGTCTTCTTCTCCCCTATACAAATTGCTTGCCCTACAAATATGATACAGTTGCAAAGTCGTTTTATGTACAAAGAAATACTAAGCTAAAGGACTTGATGCTAAGATAACTTCTAGGCTGGAGCAGTATCCCATGTGTATTTACTTAAAAGGCAGTTTTGTTTAATCCTGTGTTCAACAGCTGCGAGGCTGTGGCACCACACTCATGAACAAATAAATACTATATCTAATCCATTTCAGTCGATATTTTTGTAGTTTCTTCTTGCAGTTAACTCTGTAGTCAGGAACTAGTCAACTAGGGATTTCTGTGTTCGATACCAACTCATCATATCCTAAACCTTGTCTCACTAGTGATACCAAATAAGAAGATGAGATGTGCACTCAAACTAGTTATATACTACCTCCGTCCAGAAAAAGTGACCCATTCAGTTTTTCAATTTTGCCAAAATTTGGATTATATAGTACTTACCAGTATTGATTGAGGAACATCACAGAATCTGTTGTCACTCTTTCGCCATCATCATTGCGGTTCCAATGATACAACGCGTGCGTACGATTCTTTATCTCCAGAGTAGAATGACCATAACTGGCTTCCCTGAATGCAGAATATTCCGGTTGTGGATCCCTAAACCTACAAGTGTCAAGAACAGTTTTTAACATGATGAGATATCCTAAACAAGAGGATGTGAAAGAAAGGGGACACAAACAACTTGAAACTCCATCAGAACATAGAATCAGAGCAAAGCTTTTGCTTTATGTAGGCTTAGCTTACCTTGAAGCAAGACCTTCCTGATTTCCTCCATCACCAACTGTTAAGTAAACAGGAGCTGACATGTCAGGCACGGGGTAACGATCACCAGATGATACGTTGTAGTGTATGTTTGAAAAACGGTGCTGCAAATCAAATTTTGCCATTAATAGAAATCTAGACAAATGACTGCCGTTAACTTTGAGTGCCTTGGAAAGCATGGATGAATATAATAAATGTATACATTTTAGGGTGTTCACAAGGTTAATCAAGTACATAAAAGTTGACCAAGATATGTAGACAAAGAAAAGAAAGGAAAAGATAAGACGTACTGATCTTTCATACGCATGAACATGCCCGGAAAAGATGAAATCAACTCTATATTGTACAAACCAACTCTCAAATTCAACACGCATGCTTTCACCCTCCATGAAGTGTTCTACGTTACTGTTGTAAAGCGGTATATGCATGAGAACAATGAGCCAAGGTGTCTTCTCCCTATCCACTCTGGTAAGCTCTTTGCAGAGCCACCTCCATTGAGGGGTGTACTTCACTGGCAAGAATTTTAATGGCCTTGAAGTTAGAAAAAGATTTACAAGAAAAGCAATCTCCACAGTTCTGCAGAAAAACAAATCAAACCTCAACAATACCCAGAAATTAGAAGAAAGCCATTGTAACATATTGACCAGGAGTCTAAAACAGAATTTAAAGTTTCGCCGATAAAGGCAGGGAACCCCACAAAGAACAATGGTGTACATTAAGCATTTCAATATGGCACGTGGAACAATTTGAATTGGGTGCATATGTGATGATAAAGGACAGCCAACATTACAATTTTTTTCTCAATTTTAAGCATGGAACCAGGATAACAAGAAGAAACTGAGGTGAGCCACTTAGCTTAACAAGGTACTTTGAGATAGAGATATAGATCTCATATTTCCTACGTATTTCCAATCACCATGAATGCATGTATGGTATGCTACAAGGACTGCAAACTAGGAATTCATTCTAAAATGGTCAATTTCTTTATTATTATTATTTATTTATTTGACCGAGTACTTATGATTACATCTGTTCCAAATGATGTTTATGTTTTCCAGTGAATCCCAAAAGCACATCCAGTGATCATATATATGCTTTCCAGTGAATCCCAAAATGATGTTTAGCTAGTGCAGATAAATACACCCACAAAAGTGAGAAAACAGTGAGCGCAATCCAAGAAACTCGGTTACACACAAACATTCATATATATGACAATCATATATACTGAAGAATTAACGAGCAGTCACGAAAAATGGAGTTGAGATATTACCAAATGGAGAATAGCTTGATAGTACTATAATATGAGCAGAAGCACGTCGGATTGCATACCAAAGAGGCTCGCTACTCTCGGATGCCAGGAAAGGTGTGGCATATCTATGCATAAAATTTTTAAAAGGGAGAACTTCTCCCTGCACAAATATGGCCAGTCAATCATTGTTTTTCATTTAATTAGTACCATAAACAAAATTCTTAATTCACAAAGAGACAATTTTTTCGTGGATAAGACAATGACGAAGAATCTCAATTGCTCCCATTTCATGTATGTAATCGGAGAACAAAATAAGAAATCTGCCATTAAGAAAACACAATGGGTTTCTGCACTTTAAATTTAAACCTCAGAAGGTTCCTTTCCTTTCTGTACAAATTTTTACATTGACATTCAGAAAATCTTGACTTTTGCCTTTTTACTTAGTAGAGCCTGAAAGCAACATGCAAGCGTAGCTAATAATTATAGTGTAACACCTTAGTTCTTCAAAATAAGCTAAAGGATCCTGCAAACTGTACGTTATCCCCACCCCTACCATACCATTATCATACACTAAAATCTCTTTAATAATGAATCTTCACTTACATCAAAAGCATAAGAAAAAGGAGAGAGAGAGCTTTGATATGAATTGGAACAATCAGTTTACCTATGGATGAGTAACCTGGTAGTACTATAGCTGGTTTACCTATAATTCAGTTGCAACCTCCTTTAGACAAAACGATCACAAATCATATTTGACGCGTTGGCCTAACTGAATATACTTCAAGAGATAATTTTTGTTTAAATTAGCCAGTTGAAATAACTCCAAATTTGTAATAATGTACGCATCTAATACATGCATTACTCAAACGTATCTAGGACCAGTTAAACACCAAGCCTGACTATCAAAGGCACTAACGAGATAAGAAGAAACTTGAAAAACTCAAGGCAACAAAAGGAATTTTAAGCGAAAACGATAAAGTAAAACCAAAGAGTATCTCCATGTTACTTAAAACAAACAGGAGAAATACCAGTTCAGGCATGTAATCGATTTCGTGGTTCCCAACTGTCCAAATCCATGGCTGATATGCAGCGCTACGCTCAGCAAAGCGGCCCCATGAGTCCCACCTAATACCAATGTCGTTTTCTGTATATCTATCCGCATAAGAAAGATCTCCGAGAAATAGAACTGCTTGTCCTTTACTCTGCATATAATGCTCTAGGGTTGAAAGAGAATTAAAGGTCTGGCCTAAATCACCTGAATATACAAAACAGAGTAGAGATGAGAATTATATTCACAAACTACAACCTTTTTTTTATGTAACTTTAAAAAGAGACTAAGAGAACGGAATAAATTAGTAACTGATAGCTTCTGGTTATTTGTTTGTATCAGAGACCATCAATATCCCATATGTGTGTTTGCCTGTGTGTGATTAGTCGTGGTATTCTTTTCTTGCACGTAGAAGCCCTATCCTCGTACAGGGAAAAGAGATTAAGAAAAGTAAAATGAGAATTCACTTACCAATAATTCCAAAAGTGTAAGCAGCATCTGGATCAATCTTTGGAGGTGTGTGAAACCAAAATTTTCGAGCAGAATCGCCCATTCCAATCTTGTAGTAGTACTTGGTGTCATACTGTGAACAAGAAACTCATTTTGTATCAGGATATAAAATAAGACAAGTGCTGGATAGTCAATAAATGTGGGAATTTCAGCTTCATAATCATCATATGTTATGCTTAAAAATGATTATAGATATCCTTTATGCTGAAACAAATCAAACCCTAGTATCAACATACTCATCAAACCGAGAAAAAACCACGTAAAAGAGCATTCAATACATACTAAACAGGTACGATTCATTTCATATGCGTTCTGATAGTAGAAGAACATCATGTAGATATCAATAGATCACAATTAGTACCTTCTATTTCATGAATTGTGCATCATCAATAAGAACAGGATAACAATATTAAGAACAACATGAATATACCACAAGAATGACAAAACAGCATGATAATCACTCTAATACATGGCATAAACACTTCCTATGGTAGCTTACTGCTTTACCAAGAAGAAGAAGAAGACAGATAACAAACAAGTCAGACATAGCTTCTACTTCTATCTCCTCTTACTAAATGTCATTAGCAGCCAGATGTGATATGAGTTAGCAAACAAATTCCCATTGCTAGATATGTTTATTTGGTTAGAGGCCACTGATTGTAGAGACAGAAGTTTCTGTTAGCAAGTTCAATGATGAGGTAACAGTGAAACCCTCACAAGTTTGTAACAGCACAATAAAAACGTCATCCTAATGTCATAAGTTAACGAAAAATACCTCAAGACCATCAACAAGGCAATGATGAATGTAGCCAGATTTATACTGGTAAAATGTGTAGTTTGTGATTGTTCCCTCAGCACTCCACTGGAATTGTTCCTCAGACTTTCCATACTGCACTTTGCTTGGTCCAGGAATTTCAGTTGTAACCCATGAAACTATGACAGCCTTCCCATCATAATCACCTTGAGTAATATGCACCTAATAAAGAACCCTAAACATGTTAATTCGATAAAGTAATGGATGAGTTATAACATCACAACTGAAACCACATACAAGTAAATCCCCTTTCTCTATATTATGCTCAATATTACATCACTATATCAAACCATTAGACCGTAGAACTCCCTTTTCCTTATCGGAACTGAGAAATATAGCAGGCTTACTTGTTGAGGCGCATTATGACCACTAGGAACAGCAAATACTTTATTATCAAGAGGAACGTCTGTAGACGGCCATTGCTGACGAATAAAAGTACTAGTAAGCCCTGCCTTGGTATCCTCAGTACAGCTCAATAGAACTAAACATATGAGTAGAACCTGAGATGGCAAAGTCCGTGCACTCGGACTCTGAAACATGATTCTTAGCCTGAAAAAACCACCAATAACAATCATACATATTCCAAATACAAGACTAATTCATTAGGTTAAATGGATCGAGTCCTTGAACTAAAATGTGCATATGATGATTTGGCTTTCTACATTGTTTGTCTAGAAAACTTCAAGTCCTCTTAACCTAAATATACATTGAACTTCTTCGATACAAAATCTACCTAAGTAACTAACTAACGAAGCATCGAATTTCTCTCAACTTCGACCTTCTTTACTTACAAATTCAAGAATCAGATTAATCAAAAACAATGTATACAATCGAAAAAGTCAAATAAAGAATCAATTTAAAAATTGCCAAACATTCAACATATCACCCAAATTCAATGAAAAAAAATGATCAGCTCACTTAGATTACAAATTACAAAAACACTAGCAATGAAATTACAGTAACCATTGTGAAATGAAGAACTGAATCTGAAAGAGAGAGAGAGAGATAGTACCTGAGTTGAGAGCTGGTTGTTGACTTATGGATTTGATATAAATCAGTTCATCATCATGCGACCCACAAACCGGATTAGTATATTCAATTAATCTTATGTGTATTATGCATGTCCCTACTTTTAATTTTATTTGTGATACTTAGCATATTTAATTTATTTAATTTGTGATTGGGATGAGGGTGTTTTCTATTTGTAATACTTGAGCATGAGCCATGCCGCACAATATAACATGACCCTTCAAGATTTCATCCATTGGTTGTTAACAAAGTCACTTGTGAGACTGGATCCATCTATAAAGAACTGTCAGAACAGCTGCAAAGGGAATACCTTCAAGAATCATGAATCCATCCACATGCACCCACAAAGAGCTTCCCATAATATTGTGTGCACTGTCAGAATTCCCAGAACCCAGAGCTTGACTTAATTCTAGAAACAGACTTGTGAAACAAAATTGCAATCTGTGAGGTATGCACTGAAGTTTTATTAAAATCTTTAAACCAGGCAAAGGGGATGGCAGTTATCAGGGGTCTTTGCCAGAAGGAGAAACATAAAACAACCTAAAACAGTTGCAGCACTTAATGCGAATGTGGAAGATGACAGATTAAAGACTAGTAAGTGGCATTAGTAATAAAATAAGCATTACACTGTACAATGAATGACTTAATGCAAAAAGAGAAAAAATCTGCAGAAAAGATGAAGTCCTATGACCCCATCCGTTTAGCAGCAGTGTATAAGAATTTCCAAAAAAAAATACCGTCTCACACTTCCATACACATCATAAACCTAGTTTTGCTCTATTATGGAACAGAAAGAACCTCTTACAAGATATCCAAAAAATAATCTTGAATGGTTCTCCACCTCACAGATAAGTTTCTTAGAGTGACTAAAACTTGACATGCACCCAGCTGGTCAGTCCAAAAGTAAAATTCTTAAA
>JAJJMA010024988.1:0-18691 GCA_023529015.1 Papaver nudicaule
GGCTAGTGTTTGTAGTCAGTTTGTACTGGGCGGTGTTCAAACTGGACGAGGTCCCGAGGTTTTTCTGCAAGGCAGTTTCCTCGTTAAAAAAACGTTTGGTGTCTTGTGTGCTTTTTCTTTCCGCATTATAACTCTGATTTATAGTTAAAGCACCAAGTAGTACGTTATTGCATAACTGTGAAGTTGACTCCAAAATACTCTTTGTCGAGGTTTAACAACTCCAGTTATATGTGTGGATATTGATTTTTGAGATCGTCCATACATCAACCATAAGACTCACGAGCCAAAACGAAAAGTTGGTAGTATTTCGGTACCCCTCCTTTTTCAATAAGAACATACTCTTTATCTATTAACCTGGATTTGTCACCAAGCCGCTTTCGGTTTGTGTGCATAAACTATAGATATTGAGTGGAACCAAGATCGTTGTTATTGGATTTGTTTTTGCAGGTACATCGTTCTTCACGGTCATACATATTGTATTGTATCCATTTATTGCTTGATCCCAACTGGGACGACAAGTTTGCTTTTTCGGGTGTTTTGGTTTTGAAACCTTGTTTGATATCTCGAGGGGTTTATTACCAAGTAAACTTAAATATCCTCGCTCTTGGTGTAAAACGACTTCGGTGAAATATCTGTAAGTTTCCAAGGATATCATCTAGCGATTTGACCTGTCGCTATTTGGTTGTTGTCTATAAGGTTGTAGTCGTCCGATTAGAGGTCGGGTAGCGATAGTCTTCACGACGGGCTGTGGAGCAACTCTTAGGCAAAAATACCGAGGGAAAATCTGTTGTTTAAGGGAGTACATGTGTGTGACCACCTTGTTGTGGTTGAAGGCGTATGAATACTGAGGGGAAATCTTTGTGACTAATAGTCCTAATAGGGTCATATTGTTTGCACCACCTAGTCCGAAGTCTGAGAGTAGGTGTGGTGGCGGCTTAATTCTTAAGAGTATTCAAACTGGACTAGGTCCCGGGGTCTTTCGACGAGTTTGTAGTTTCCTCGTAACAAAATTCTTGTGTGTACTTTACTTTATTTCCGCATTAGATTTGACTTGTCATTTATAATTAAAGTATCGTACTTGGTTGTTGACATAGTCTTTCGGAATCTTGTATTGACTCCCTTGTGTGGATCAGTTACGAAAGAGATCTTGTTCTTGAGTTCTTGATTACATGAACCGTTCAAGATTTGACTTATAGATGGACTAAAATAAAAGATTGGTGGTGTAGTTGGTATCCTCGTCTTTTCATAGTCATAGTCACCATTATAGAAGAATCCATGACTTCTCTCACACAAACTTCCAAGGTTTATCCCTTCGAGTATTGATTTGCCAAATTGAACACTAATTTCCAATGAAAGGTTATCCTCAAATGGAAGGAGCACTCTTCCCCGACTTCTATAAGAATGCCCTCTGAAGAAATCAAAATAAATGATGACATAAATACAAATCCTAGAAAAAAAGAAGATAAGCTAGAATATAAATTCGCTAGCAAAAAATAATGGAAAAGTGAAAAAAAAAACTAAAAATAATAACTTTCGTCACCCTTGAGATATATTTTTTTTCATTGTTTTTTATTCTAAAGAAAAAAAAATGGCATTAGAAAGAACACTAAGCATACCAATTTTTTTTTACAGTTTTATGTATAATACAATTTTTGGCGGAAAATTAACCTAAAATGCGACTCAAATCTCATACCTTTGCAATTCTTGAAAAAATTAAAATGGATTAATAGAGGTGAAGATTTATTGAGGAGATGTTAAAAGAATAATTAGTGAGAGCACATGTGTTATGCATATGCTTGCATTTTACTCTTCACAAATCACAACAAACATGTATATATAGCTATCAAAGTTAACTTAATGATCTTTTAGGCAAAAATTTTAAAACTGATATTGATGTTAAGCTCATATGCGTAGATAATTTAAAGAGCTTTCTAAACATATAAATTTTGCAAAAATCCGACGTGTATTTTAAAAGATATTAATGTTTTAAAATTACTAAAAGTTATGTACAATTTTACCTTTTAACAAATAAAAGCCTACTTAGTCATTTCCTTTAAAACAATATATTACTTATTTGTCCTTCCTCTTCGGTTTATTTACGTTATTTACCTTTGTAGGATTTTAAAATAGAGGATAGCTTAGTAATTTAGGGGGTCTCCTACCAAAATCTTTTTTACCAAATTGGTTCAATTTTGTTATCATTCATTTTACGAAAAAGTGGCCATAAAAGGGACTCTCTCCCTTCGGGCCCTCCGGTCGGTCGACCCAATTATCGCAGGAAAACCCGTTGATTCCTAAAAGTGTAGATTACCAGTCGTGGTATGTTCATCGGTATCCAATTCTCTGAGTTAAGTGTTCAGTCTTGCTATAAACCTATCTTAGCCGTGAAATTTGCAGCTACAACTGTAAGTGCATCAAGTCGTGGTGAAAATTTACTCCCAGTACGGTGTTATTCAAATTGTAAATTTTAAGTATAGCCCAAAATATGCTTTAACAATCCTCTAAACGCGTTACATGAGAAAAACAAAGTTCTTCTCCTAGTACTGTAGTAAAGGCGTCTAAACAACATGAGTAGCATCCGGATAAGTGTTTCATACTTTCGGCCATGACTAGTGTGAACTGACTATGATGCGCTGTAGCCCACATAGATGTATGCGTTGCTTATTGTTATTTTCTTATATTTTACCCACGGTGGGCCATGGGGTAGGGAACATGTGAACTGGAGTGGAAAACAAGAGGTCGACTCTTTTGTACGGAAGTGGCGTGAGTTTTTGTTTTTCCGGAGACGTGAACGTAAACGATGATATCCAAAATGAGTCAAGCTAGCAACCAATGAAAATTCATAGGCACTCCTCGATTGACATAGTGGATGGCATTCATTATGAAACTGAAGGGAAAGAACAGTAGTCCGATATGTACAAGCAAATCTAATCTCACTCACATAGTCACATGAAACTTCGATCTTAAGTGAGGTTAGTGTGTCTGAATCTTGTATTGAGGACGGAAGTCAAGATAGAAAATCCATATCCAGTACTACATGTCACAAGGTTAATCTCGGTCCCATAAAATTCTACATCCATTAAATACGTCATCGTGGTTGAGAAACTAAAAAAAAAAAACGTCATCGTGGTCCAAAAATCTGGCAGACCTAGAAAAATATAGTAAATACAATCGGCAACACAAAATTTGTCACGAGCCCCGAGACCCAAAATTATGATGAGTAGTGGCTCAAAAATCTACCATTGTAAACCAAAATTTTCATATGTTACTAATAGAAGACGATAAAGAATCTAGTGACGACAAGATGGAAAAATTGGTGGGTACAATATCAAATTGACAAAAACCGGAAAAGACACGACACAAGATTTTCTTTCCAGTATGTATAAGAGGGACTGCAAACATTTTTTTTCCTGGAAAGAGAAAGTTCAAATCCCTGATTTCCCCGGTCGTCTAGATTGCAATCCAAATTATTAACAGAAGGGAAAAGCAAATTCTAATACTGCAATGCACATCGCGGAACACAGTTAAACAGAACGAAAGAGTAATATTTAGATTTTTTTTTTTTGAAAGTACAAGGCAAAGCCTTTAAAGATTGAAATTGCTTTGAAGTTCATTACAAAAGAGGCTCCATGCCTATCAGGCCCGATACATTGGAAGCTGACATTAGCAAACACACATATGAAACAAATGACAACAACAACAAGCACACATTTGAAGGTGACCAAAAGGTCATAGCCTTCATGTGCCATGGCCATCCATAGGAACAGCCTTGTCTGTTGAGAAGCAGACACCACCCAGTCGAAGCCACTGGCGGAGCCAGTAGTGGGCTAGGGGGTGCTGTAGCACCCCCCTAATTCTTACCAAGTCACATTTCGCCCCCTATAAAAAAAAAATAATTTCCCCCCCCTTCTCTAAAACTAGAAACTCTAAAAAAAAAAATTGACCCCCCCCCCCCGGTGTGGAAACCTGGCTCCGCCAGTGGTCGAAGCAGAACCGTGTGAGTCCGGTAGTGACCATCAGCCCTAAGCTGCAGCTAAAACAAACCATAAGAAAAGTAGCACACCTATGCACAAAACACAGAAACCTAAGAACATCCAAACTTGCAGTAATAAACACCCAAAAAAACATGATAGTCCACCAACTAGGAGAACCCAAGAACACAACAATTCTGGTAGAACAATTGTTGGTTCTCTGATAGAGGCTTCACTGATCATGTGAATGCCCTTGAGTGGGCACTCACAGGTTTGTTGACATAACTTCAAAAACTCCAAGTTCTTCTTGAGAGATTTCTTCTTCCGGAACTGAGATCTTCCATGTTGATGCTGTCGGATTTTGTGAGTCCCTCATTGCATCTTGGTACTTCTGTTGGGAAGTTTTGATGATGGGGAAGATGAACATCGGAATAGAATGAACTGGACCGGGGTGATCCAATTTATTTTGAAGGTTAATACATTCTTGAACGTAGTTTGTTGAAGTATCCCCTTTCCTTCGACGAATGGTAGGAACCTCATTCACTTGGGCTGGTGGAATGTTCGAATGAACATCATCAAGTTCCTTCAAAGTCTTTGTTCTTTGCACCTTAGCTGGGGGTGGTGGAGCTGCAAAGGAGAAGTCAGGAAGCAAATCTAAATCCATTGTATGATGTCTTCGAAAGAAGGTGTGTGTGGGATAAAGAAAGTGACGATGATTAACTAGCACACAAGGTTGGCCTTGGATCAATGAAATAGTGATAATAACCCTCGCATCATGAAGCTGGAGATATTGTAATATTTAGATAAATGCTTAGGGAACTAATAATTTTTATGTGATGTTGCCCATAAATACATATATGTGTGCTATCTACCACATAGTAGGCCAATGCGATGAAAAACATGTGCAAAATTTTGAAAGTGAAGGCAATTAAAGGTCGATTCTTCTATGTACAGAAGTGGCGTGACTTTTGTTGTGCTCAACAATAATAAACACAAGAAAAGAAAGGTTATGCAAATCTGGTATAATTATGCCACGCTTACTATCGAAATTGTGTCCACCTATCAGCTCATGCTGATTGTCTGATACAACTATGTGCGCGCCAGAGAAATGACTAGTCAATGGACGATCTAAAATATCAATAACCAGAGACGCAAACACTTGGATGATCTCGCAAAACAATATCCAAGTGTAACCAGAGAAAGATCTATGTATTACTAGATCAGAGTTCGACACAAAGACAAATATTTGTAAATCTTTATACAAGAGTGGAACTCGCCGCATGTTTAATAACACACAATATATGTTGATATATACTTTAACAATAAATTAAAGCAAGACACCATAAGTTTTGTTAACGAAGAAATCACAATCCAATAGAAAAACTCCGTAACATATTCCAGATTTGATCACCACACTAAATTAAGCCACTACAAGCACTAACTATTATCTGACTTCGGACTGGAATGTAGTTGAGACTGAACCAACCCTACAAGCGATTCAGCTTCAGTCGTGCTCCTTACCTCTCTTGATTCTCGCAAGATCCTATGCACTTGATTCCCTCGACTGAAGCCCGTTACAGCCTAAACGTTTCTTTGGCCGATGTAAAGACTTTTACACTCAATCTTCCTCTATTGTATGTGACTTGCTCTTTAGATCGGAAATCTCTTTATCGTCAAATTAATGTTCATCTGCAAAACGCTTAACGATTTTAGAATAACTTCTAGGACTTAGCCTTAATTAAAAGAGACTTACGGAGTTGTCTATCGAAATCTTGGATGTCAAAAGTGATCGATACAACTTTAGCAAGATATAGAAAGTGAAACCTATCAAAAGATTGAACAATTATGTGCTTCAAGGATTAAGTATCGAGACTATGACGACATCATACTATGGAGGATTAAGCACTACACCATATTTGGCTGTAAGCAACGGTGTGTATCTGTTGCGTAATAAGGTCGCAACACCAGCCGGCCGTTGCTATACGTGGTGTTTCTAAATTTAGCAACGGTAATGTTGCCGTTGCTTAATTCGAGTAGCAACTGTTTGGCAACGGCCCAACTCACGTTGCTAGATTTTTTCCTAGAAACAGCTACTAAACTGTTGCTAATTTTTTTACAAAAGTCAAAAAAAAATTACCAGGTCAAAGAAGACCGACCTTGACTTTGACTTAGTCAGTCTTTGACTTGGTCAGACAAAGGTCAGTCTTGCTTGACCTGGTCAAAACAGTGATTCCCCAACAAATATTATTTCCCTGAGCCACACAGCCTTACCTACAACCAATCTTATTCTTACTAGTACAAGTTCAATATGGATAATTGGATATCATTGTGCTTACAAATTCATGCATACACATTTAATTCTTACATTTCAATGAAGAGAATTTAGAAATGTTTATGAGAAAAATGAACTCCTACATTTTAACAGCAACATTAGTGGCTGGAGAAAAAGAAAAGAAATACAACTTATACCAGTTGAACAAATTGTTGCGCTATCACATGCGTTCAGGGCCTTCGCTAAGACCTGCTGAGTAAAAACTGTTTGTTGCTCGAAACAAACTGTGCAAGCATTTGTTATCTGTAACCACAAAAATTACATAAATATTAGTGATAAGTTTACATCACCTACAAATCATAGATAACTGAGGAGGTCCATTTATGCAGAGAAATGTACTAATGCATGCCATCATTGAGTGGTTATTTAAGACAACTAGACATGGTACACCAGAGATCTCATACAACAAAGAGAGAGAATAATAAAATCAAAGAAAGTCCAAGGAAAGCAGACTGATGGGATTGGGAGTACACTCAAGTATCTAGTATTAAGTGTGTAAGAATATTACCTCATTAAAGAAGGCTAGGGGATTGTTTCTCCATTCTTTCGAACTGAATTTTGTACGTTCCATTCGGTCCTTAAAATCACTTCCGTTTGTGAATGAGAAGATCAAGCTTATAGCTGCCACAACGAAAAATCATGCAGACAGAAGTATACAGGTTAGACAAAGAAGATCCAACCAAATCCAAAGAAGATCAAGCTTATAGCTAAGCATCTTAGATAGCAGGTCGATTATGATGTGTAGTAGACCACAACTTAGATAGCAGGTCGATTTGTATATCACATTCCTCTCAAAAAAATGTCTCACTTCATGTAAACAAGGCAAGTAGGAAGCTGAGCATACTGATGCTAGAGCTGTCGAAGTGATGGATACTAGGTAGACTAAAAGCTGCGTGATCTTCACATTGTCCAACAATGTCCTTGCTGAAATCACAAAAATAATTGCTTACATTATAGATATAACGAAAATATTACAAACCAGAAAAGGGTGAGCTTGAGTGTAATCAAAGAGTTAGTTTTTATACCTTCCAACAATCTCTGGAAAAAAATAGTGATGATAAAATCTGTACTCGTGGAAATGAGATCAGCTACACAATGGCATACAAAATGATACTTGTCGCCGAACATTTTCCAATTTAGATCAGAATCAGGGTAATTGGTTTTCCCAAGAGTACGACAATTCTACACTGTAAGAAGTGTGAAATACAAAGAAAGCAATATATTAGTTTTATGGGTACAAAGAAAGAACTACAATCCAATAAGGAAGATCACACATACCAGTAACTGCTCCATTACAGACCTGTGTAAAATCAGATTCAGTGACCCATGTTCCAGGCTCTTACTTGTGTCAAAGACTCCCTCAAACAAAGGTCTCAGTTCATGTAAACAGGGCAAGCAGGAAGTTGAGCATACATGACCACCAATCAAAGACTCCCTCCTGATGCTAGAGCTGTCAAATCTCCCCCCTGCACCATTTGCTTTCCATTCTGAATTGCAGACATCAAATAACCTTACCTGTAAACTCTTCCATGGCAAACACACACATAATAGAGTTGGGAACTGAATCATATAAACTCAAGAATAAGAAAGAAACATCTCAATACTCTAAATATCTTCTAAATCGAATGAAAAAAATCAAATGTAACAGAACACGGAAATCTCACCTTGATGGAGTACTTGTGTCCAGGTTGAAGTCTCAAAACCCTATATTATATAAACAAAATCAGCATATATGGGGGTTTTGCATTAGTATTCTTCTTCTTACATCTAAGATCAAGACCATAATGTTGAAGATACACCACTGCTTAAATGGTGCAGAATCAATTTGAACAATAACACCCTTAACCAAAGTCTGAGATCTAACCAAATAGTATTGGATTCGTTGTAAACGACATCATGGATAAAACAAACCAAATCATTAATTCCAACAAAAAATTCAAATCAAACTAGGGTTAGGGTTTATTAGAGAAACTTACCCACAAATAGGATCGAAGGCTTACGGGTTGTCCTGCACATCAACAAACGAAGATTAGTGACACAAATTAGAACTTTGATTAAACATGAATTAAACTTGGAAATTAAACAAAACCCTAAACAACGACGAACAGAAGGATGAAAACAAACAAACCTTATAAAATTAAACCTAACTCTAACAAACAGACTTACACGATCATGAATTGTCTTCTCTTCTCGCTGATTAACCAGTTTCTCTTCTCTTCTCGCAGAAGGATGAATCGGTTTCTCGCAGCAGAGAAACCCTAGCTTATCCTCTTTCAGACAAAAACGATAGAATGAAAAATGAAGAGAAAAAAATTTGATTGTGGAGGACTTAACCCTCGACAATATTTGTGGGGTTTAATAAACATCAAAGGTATAACAAAAACCTATACTGTTGGTGTGAAAATAACATAAAGTGTTACCGTGCACGCACGCGGTTCACACACTTAAAACCCTGTTGTTGCCAAGTAGCAACATCAGACCAACAGTTGCGTAGCTAGCAACATCAAACTCGCCGTTGCTAAATTTTAGCAACATACCAAATACAGTTGCGATAACGCAACTGCAGCATTGCCGTTGCGAATTTTTGTTTCTAATCACTGAATTTGGTGTAGTGAAGATCAGGTTGGATAATATTTTGAGTTAATCTAATTATAGTGATCACTAAGGCTAGGTTGATTAAGATTGAAACAAAAATTACTTGGGTTACAAGTAGTTCGTGAACCGTGTAACCGAGTATGTTACTTACATTGGACACCAAGTAATCAAGATCGTGAATAGAATACCTTAGGAGTTTAATCACAGAGTAATAACACATAGGCTAATTACATCTTGAATAGTTTTTCTGCACTTTCAGAAAGAATGAAACTCTTCTTCGTAACAAGGACTCTAGAATAGAATTTTATGTATGTGAAAGTTCACCTTCTCGACTTCTAAGAAGGTAGACGTCCGCTACGTTTTAAAAAAAATTCATTGGCTTTTAACCACGTAAAGTGAGACTATGTGTCGGCGACATGTTATAATTGACTTGTTACGCAAACTCTATAAAGTATATGAGTTTATGAACTTCTTAATTGTGTATGGTTCGCGAACCCCAATTTCCAGGTTTACAAACCCCATACGCATTTTGGGTTCAGAAAATATTCCGACTGACAAGGTTTTCAAATCCTAGAAACTAGTTCGCGAACCCAAAATTGTTTTGCGTTCATGAACTTTTCCAAAAAATTTGGCTCCGTAGATGGCGGATTTTTGAGCAAGGAAAAATATGTCAAAATAAGATAGATACCTGAATCTGTGAAAGGAAATATTTCATCAAAAGACCCAGTATAGGGAATCAGGGGGTGGTCATAAACAGACCATGTGAGCATGACCTGAAAAGAAGGTCATATAATGGAGGCACACGTGTCAAGAAGAGATCAAATTGACATGAAGGCAACAAAATGACATGAAGGTGTTAAGTCGTCATGGAGGCGTCGCTGAGTAGTGGAGGCGTCGCTGAGTAGTGGAAGCGTCGCTCAGTCGTAGAGGCGTCACTGAGTAGTGGAGGCGTTGTTCCATCGTGGAGGCGTCGCTGAGTCATAGAGGCGTCATCGATTCGTTGAGGCGTCGCTGAGTAGTGGAGGCGTCACTGAGTAGTAGAGGTGTCACTCAGTTGTGGAGGCGTCGCTAAGTCGTAGAGGCGTCGCCGATTCGGTGAGACGTCACGAAGTTGCGGAGACGACAGGTAGGCATGGTCACATCACATCGGTTAGGCAAGGTCACATGACAATTGATACCTTGAGTTGGGGAGGCAACAAAGGTGAAGAGACCATCATACGACAAAAAGGGTCGTCAAGACTAATAAGTCGCGTGAGCAAGAGGGGCAGAATCTAGGGTGTGAATCATCCCACCAAAGTTAAGTAGCCCCGTAACGCGAATAGACCTAGTAGATTCGTTCAGGTGGAGACTACTATTCCTGGACGAACTAGGCTACTTACGAACAAGGCACGTTGAGCATGTACAACCCTAGCCTCATCCACTATTCTACTTTAAGTACGATTATGATTAAATAATACTTATGTTATTTGATTGTGACATTCTAAACGACAAGGTGGTCTTTGTGGGCCCTAGTCAATCAATGACGGGGTGGTCTTTGTGGATCCTATTCCAACAACGATGAGGTGGTCTTTGTGGATGCTAATCGATGATGAGGTGATCTTTGGATCCTAGTCAACCTAGGCAGGTGAACTTACGCTGATCCCCCACTTAGCAAGGATTTTATCCTTTTATTCACGTACTGGCCCTAAGTGAATGACAAGGTGGTCTTTGTGGACCCTAGTCGATGACAATGTGGTTTTGGTGAACCCTAGTCAACCTGGACGGATGAGATTGAGCTCACTATATTTTGTGTGCGCTCGGTTTTTGTTGTATTTTTTTTTGCGGTCCGTATGGATTTATTAATGTTATGAGGTTCCCTGTAGCCACAAAAGGTTCTCTTCCAGTCTTCATGTTCCCTGGATCAAGCTTTAGTTTTTGAAAAGTGTGTTAGAATTTAATTATCAAAATTTTGCTCAACGTACATACTACAAATAAAACTCCTTATAAACCGACTACTCACATAAACATAATGGCTTCTGCAAGTTCTAGGGAGGTAAGGCCCATCGTTACCTGACCCATTTGTGTGTCTGTGCAGTTTCCAGAGAGTTTAATTTGTTGTTCCTCCAGAGCTCTTGGCTATTTATTTTGACAAATCTTTCTGAATGTCTGTTTAAGTTCTTGGAGTTATACTCGCTCAAATTTTACTACAATGATAGAGTTGCGTTTAAGGGTGTAAGATTTAATTTGCATAACGATTGTTTTCTTCTAATTATATTGTTGACTATTAGTGGATGTACTCATTTAGCAACATTGTTAATGGGCTATCAGTTTATTTGGGGCTGTACCACAATACATACTCTATTACGACAAAATCATTCTTGCCTCCTGATTGCTGTGATAAACAATAGTTACATTGGGCAGTTCTATCCTGGTGGACTCAACTGCGTTGTGAGGGGTATTGGCATCACTCTTTTGGAGGTGTGCCCGTGCACTATTGAGTTAAGGGCAGCTAGTTGAAATAGTGACCCTGTCCTCTTTATGTGTTTTTCTTCATTTCATTCAATTCAGTAATTTTAATTGTTACAAATTTCCTAACAGATTGCTAAGATGGGTTTCAAGGTGGAATGATTTCGAGGAAATTGAAAAAAAGTCCCTCGTTTTCGTGGGCCTTCACAATTATCCTTCAAGGGATATATTTGAAGTCCACCGACCATTATAAACAAAGTGATTTTAATACAATTCCAATAATACCCTTACACATATTAATAAAGTTTCATTTCTAACGTCAGATCCATAATTCTTCCCTTCTCTTCTTTTTTCCTGTTCTCATTCTCCGCCGCCGCAACTACCACCACGACCACCATCTTCTTTTCTGAAATCATGAAAACTCAGACGAAAGGTAACCAACCAAACACCACCATCTCTTTAGCCATCATCAACGATGACTTACAAAGTTCCACCACTACCTCTGCTGCAACTTATTTTTTTGAATCTCCGTCGTCGTCATCGCTGCCGCTAAATCAAGCAGATCAGATATGAATTAATTATCACCTTTCACGTTTTTGGATCTATATTTTTGTGCTACAGTCCACAGATCGAAATTCGATCTCTATCATGGAGATAATAATGGTTATGGTTGTTGTGGTGGTAGTGGTTGTTCAGATCTGGTGTGATTTTGGTGGTTGAGAGATCGTGGTGGTGGTGTTTTCTTCCTGCTGCGAAAGAAGAAGCGCGCACACATAATGTTGATGGTGATTTCCTTGGTTCATTTCATTGAATTTGTATCTGAGTTGAATTATGTGTGTGATTTCGTCTGTTGGTGAAATATTGTTTGTTGAATTTTTGAAATGTTGTTGTTAGATTTTCGCTCTAATACTCAGTTTACTGTTCTAGAATGTATGTGAGGAGGTTTAGTGTTGGATTTTGGTGGTTGAGAGATGGTGGTGGTGGTGGTGTTTCTTCCTGCTGCTGTTAAATAATTTTTATTAATTTTTGATGTTTCTGAGCTATTGGAATTTGATTGAAGCAGTTGCAAGTTGAATTCAATTACCAGTATTTTTTTGTATTTGATTGTGAGAATTTCTTGATTATTATTGGATTAATTAGAGTTGCAGGTACTTGCCATTTGATAGGAGGAGTAGCAAAAGCTACTGGAATTTTGAAGATAATCAACATGCAGATTTAAGGAGGAGCTGCATTTACTGGGGATTTGATAGGAGGAGGTGTTCAATTCACTCGTAAGCACCTCCATTCTTCTTACGCCTTTGTTGCTTGCAAGTTCTAGTCCAGTCTCCATGCATATGAGGCTACAGAGTACTGAAACATATATATTGATAGTAAGTCACCTCTTATTTGGTGTTTAGCTCTTATTTGGTGTTTAGCTAGATATGATGATATACTGTCACAACTTATGTATTCTTAATTGCCCCTTGTTTATGCTGAAGCTACTATGATGCTTCGTTTTTTATTATTGATCATATGTTCAGTTTGGGTTGGTTCTTATGTTTGAATAACTTACCGACGTGACTCCGTTAGGTAGGTTGTTGTCTCAACCAAGATCTGAAAAGCATTATGTGTGGGAGGGAGAGGCTAATGCCAGCTCCTATACAATCCGAGACACCTTGGAGATCTGTAGAGTGCCTAGTGCTAACTGTAGCAAACCAATGTCAATGACCATTTTAAGTTCCTGACCAATGCTTGGTAGTAGAATATTTATGTGTACTCCCCATTAAGGAAACTGTTATAGCTTCATTTTCTTTCTGCAGTAGCTTATGTGTTACCTATCTGCGTCATATTATATTAATTTACTCAACAATGCCTTTCGAGTTCCGAACTCTATAGAGAGGGGCGATGCAGTTTTCAGGTTTAGATCATTTAGGTGGCCTATTTATGGTGCTTAGATTATGTTCTTGGAGGAACACAATAAAGACTTTTGGGGTAAGATACAGGTGAGTAGAGTGGCACTAGCAACATCAAAGGTATTTGGATATTTTGAGACTTATTGTGACTGTATGTTTAAGTTTTTTGTTTAAGTGTATGTCCAAGCCAAAGGGACAAATTGTACTGCTTGTATCACTATGTTGTTTTATTTTAATGATATGGATGGGTTATGGATTTTTCTTAACCCTGTACCGTGCAAACAATGCTATAATATTGTCTTAATTTGCACAATATTGCACAAACATTTATGAGTACCCATTACTGAACATTTATGAGTACTTACCCATCTATTGATCACTTTGCTTTTGTTTTCACAGTTAGGAAGGCATTATTGGGCACTCCTGAGAAGCAAAAGTAGCTATCACAAGGTATTGTCTTAGCAAGTTAGGTACCTTCCCTCTTTTTCTCTACATATTGAATCTGTGGTGCAATGGTAGCACAACTGACTCCTTGTCGGAAGATGCGTGTTCGACTCACGCTAGGTTCACTTGAAATCACAATTCCAGTACCAACTATGTAAGTTGGCTCTATCATTTGGTGCCATCTTGGCCAGTTGGCACCACAATTTGGTGCCGTCTTGGCCAGTTGGCTTCGCAATTTGGTGCCATCTTGATTAGTTGGCTTCACATTTTTCCTAGCTGCCTAGCTGGCTTCACGGTTAGTGCCTACTTGCCTAGTTGGCTTCACATTATAGTGCCATCTTGGCTAGTTGGCTTCGCAATTTGGTGCCATCTTGACTAGTTGGCTTCGCAATTTGGTGCCATCTTGACTAGTTGGCTTCACATTTGCCTAGCTGCCTAGCTGGCTTTACGGTTAGTGCCTACTTGCCTAGTTGGCTTCACATTCCAGTGCCATCTTGGCTAGTTGGCTTCACATTTTGGTGCCATCTTGGTTAGTTGGCTTCACATTTTGGTGGCGGTGGTGGAATGTGTTGGTGGTGGTAATGGTGGTGGCGGCGGCGGCGGCGGCGGCGACGACGGCGTCGGTGGTGGCGGCGGCGGCAGCGGCAGCGGTGGCGGCGGCGGCGGCGGTGGTGGCGGTGGCGGCGGCGGTGGCAGAATGTGGAAGTGGTGGCGGAATGTGGCAGTGGTGGCGGAATGTGGCAGTGGTGGAATGTGGTGGTGAAGTGTGATGGCGGTGGTGGTGGGATGTGGCGTGGTGGATTATGGCGGTGATTGTTGGCGGTTGTTGGTGGTTTAATGTGTCGGTGGTAAAATATGGTAGTGGGATGTGGAGGTGGTGGCGGTGGTGGAATATTGTGGTGGCGGCGGTGGTGGAATGTGGCGGTGATTGGTGGTGGCGGCGGTGGTGGAATGTGGCGGTGATTGGTGGCGGTGGCGGTGGCGGTGGCGGTGGCGGTGACGGTGGTGGTGAAATGTGGTGGTGGATGTATTAGTGGTAGTGTTGGTGGTGTGATAGAGATATGGGTGTAATTAGTAGAAGAAGAATTGTATAAGAGGGTATTTAAGTAATGTTAATTTAAAAGGATAAGGTTTCTAGAAGGGAGGGATATTTGTGAAGTTGTATAAGGATATTTGTGAAGGGGTTGATTTTGAGGGGTATTTAATTAATGAACCCGAATGATTTCTCCCTTGGAAAATGATTAAAGCTTTCATTCAGTTGTCCTCTATTTCTTACAAAGGCAGTGGCAAGCATAATACCATTGTGAACTTCAGACTTAAGGTGAATGCGTCCGCGAAACAACTAGTTACGGACATGTGAAGACCAATAGTGTTAGGTTGGCGGGGTACCAACCGATATAAGCAGGGACGGAGCCAGAAATAAAAAACAAGGGGGGCCAAAGTTGAAAATGAATAATTTAAGGGGGGCTAAATGCAATTTTTTCTTTCATATTAATAGAAAATTCAAAGATCTATAAAAAATTATTGGAATTTTAGGGGGGGCGGGAGCCATCCTTGGCTCCCATGTAGCTCCGTCCCTGGATATAAGACAACTGGATTATTTATCCACAACAGAGTTCTTGCAATCTCATAGGAATTGTCTCGTTGCTATCGAGATTAGCCAACTTTGGTTCGACAATAAGAAATGTCATTACTAAAATGCAATGGTCTTTTTCAAAATCAGGCCATTTCGACGTGCAATGTAGATATTTGATGCATTTGCAGCTACTAACTTCATCTGCTTGTTATCTCTATAACTAACTTCATCTGCGTGTGAATATCTGACATTTTAGAGTAATTCGATGAAATTTTCAAATCTGAGACAAAACTCAACTGTGGTAATCGATTGAAGTATTCTACGACTTTTCCTTTCAAACGGTATATAACGGACTGGAATTGGGTACACCACAGCACTACATTTCTTAAGTCTACTGCACAGTTTATTTCATTTTGGCTGACAATAAAAAAATCATCACCGACCATTTTGGCCATAAGGTACATGCTTTATACGTGTAAGCATTTACCCAGTTCCAAGTCCAAGTGTCAAAGTAAAAGTCAACAAAAAAAATTAAGTTTCCCGTCTCCCTGTCTCTCCGTTTCAGTGTCTCTGTAGTGAATTTGAAACTTGAAAGTAGAAACATCTGATATCTACATCTTGATAAGATGAATTTGATTAAAGGGAAAAGATTATTCTGATACAGGACAGACTCTGGTTTATATAGACTCTCTTCACTACTCTCAACTCACATGTGCACACCACACACACACACTAGCACTCATACATCTGACACACTCATAATCATCTCAAACTCATGTGTCTTTACCCCTCCTCAAGATCAAGGTACCTTGCAAAGGAAACTTGATCTTGCTCACAAACATCTCAAACTCATGTGTCTACAAATATAACAACAATAACAAACTAACAAGAGTAGTCGATGAATGAAAAAGGACAGTCACAATAGTAGAATCAATGTGCCAAGAAGCAACCCTGCAGCAGTAGAATAGGACCAGTAGATAACTGAGATTGTGCAGTAAAGGTTGATGCAGTTGGTCATAACAGCTGCAGGACACAACAGAGATGCAGGTGCAATAAAAACCAGTAGTTGATGGAGTAGGCACTGATGGTGCAGGTAGATAAAATAGGTGAATGAAAAACAGTTGAGGCTAAACTTGAAATTGAAAACATGAATAGTGCAGAGAGTAGTTGTTAGAATAGTTGTTTGAGTAGTTCCTGTAGCAGTGGTTGGGGTTGGTGGAGTTGGTGCTGTAGCAGTTGTTAGAGTTGGTGGAGTAGGTGCTGTAGCAGTTGTTGATGCAGAAGCAGGGAATGTTGTAGTATTATTTGATGCAGAGTCAATGAGTAGTTGATGCAGTAGAAAATATAATGAGTAGTAAGATGACCATACAAAGAAGCAGATAAACCAGGTGAAGTAATACCATCACCATCTCACAACTTAATCCATTCAGACAGCACCAATTGTACACTTTCAGAACTGCATATGTAGCTTCCATACACCATCTTTCACACCAGACATTTAAGTAGACAGCAACACCAAACCAATAGCTTCAGAAATCCATATTAAACATCTCTCACACCTTGTGGCAGAGTTCTACAAGTGGACAATCCACTTACTGCAATCACAGAACTTCAATGAAGCACAGGCTGCGGTACCATCAACATACAAAGTCTTCTTCAAATAGACCACCATTAGAGCACACAACACTTCAACACGCAATTATGGTGAGGACTGAAGCAATAGAATCAGATTCAACTGGACATTTAAGAAAGATTCAACCAATATACAGTAACTGGCCAAACCAAACACGAACCAGAGTAATAAGACCTATATCTAGCATCAGTAGGTTGAAACAAAGGACTAGAAATTCACCTAACCAACTAACACATTGAGTTAGCAGATGAAATTCGAAGTATGGTGAGAACAAATATGAAGATGAAATTGAATTTTGAGGTAATAAGAAATTGAATTGAAAGATGAATCAATTGAAAGATCAAAGAGTAAAGAGTTCTCACGAATTTCTCTAAATCAGTATGGATCTGATTTTACATATCAATTTGATGGAGAAGACCCAAAAACTCATCCAATAATCTTCAAAATTTCAAATCAATAGCAGCAAAGAATGATTTATTTTGTTGGATAACACAACAGCAATCTAAAGGTAGACTCAAGAACCATCGGAATCGCAACTATGGATGCAAACAATTCTTGAAATCATAGTTTCTACCAACAAACTTACGAATCACAGCAGCAAATTAAGAAGTAAACAACAAGAATCGCCGAGTCTCAATCGTCGTCTTAAACTCTTGAAGTTACAACAGCAGTAAAAATTGAAAGTTAAAAATTAGGAGAAACGAAATTCAAACCAGATTCGTTGTTGTGGTTGGAGAAAACCCTAATTTCTTCAAGAACTTATCAATAACAGCAGCAGATTAAGAAGAGATGCAGAAAATTCTCCATTGATTCAATTACGTCAACTTCAAAAAATCTAGATCTCGACAGCAGCAGAAGATGATGAAGTTTTGAAATTAAACACAGGAAATTTAGGATCCCTACCGCTCAGAAATCATGGTGATTTCTGAGCTCTGATACCATGGAAACATCTGATATCTACATCTTGATAAGATGAATTTGATTAAAGGGAAAAGATTATTCTGATACAGGACAGACTCTGGTTTATATAGACTCTCTTCACTACTCTCAACTCACATGTGCACACCACACACACACACACACTAGCACTCATACATCTGACACACTCACAATCATCTCAAACTCATGTGTCTTTAGAAAGCATGGAGAAAAATCAAAAAAAAAAAAAAAATCTTCGGTTATTTTTTCCCTTATTTGAAACCCTTTTTTATTTCCTAAATTTCAATTGATCCCTCAATTTCAATCCCTATATACACCATTAAACAAAATGCGACGAATTCTTCAACAATTAAACCCATCTTTGTATCTGTATGATTGATTTTGGGAAACTGGAGAAAGGGGGTGAGTCACTGAGGCAGTTGAAGGAGAGAAATTAAACTGGATTATGGAGAATAGGGGTGAATCATTCGACTCACTGAGTCGGTAAGGGAACTTAGGGAACGGGGCGGGGCATGCAATGTTTGGTGGAAATAACTTCTTCTTCCTGGTTTGTCTTTTGATTATCTCAAATTTCATCCCAGAGCAGGAGCAGGACCAGGTACTCTTTGTTAGAATCTGATTCATCATTTTCTTTTATTTTGTTATTTTATGATCGGGTATGTTATGCATTGTTGAGTTTTTCGAGTGAGTCAGATTTGTCTTTTTTTTTTTGATCGGTCAGTCAGATTTGTCTGTATTCGACTTTATTTAGGAAATACAATCTACCGCCCTGAATTACTTTATTTGGGGATTACTCAAGATAGACAGCGCTTCTCCTTGTCAATAATATAAAACACATCGAAGACAACTTGGCTTAGACAAACG
>JAJJMA010024992.1:0-22956 GCA_023529015.1 Papaver nudicaule
TCATCATCATCATCATCATCATCATCATCATCATCATCATCATCATCGCTCTCTTTCTTTGACAGAGTAATCAAAAAATGTCATCATTTAGCCAAACAAAGCATTGATCACATCGGCGAAATAAAGTGCTAGAAACAACGAAAACATAAAATACATGCTTTTGGGAGTTAACCCGAGGCTAGCTAAGATTGGGGGACAGAAGAGGTATTATGCTCGCCTAAGTTGATTTCCACTTTATCGTCTAAGGTAGTACTTGCAGTTTCGGTCAACCCTTTTCCAGTAGCCTCATCGTCAACACTTTGCCAAGCTTGCACATTTCCTTTATTGTTTCCTTATTTAATTTTCTTCTTCTTCTCCTTCTCCATCATCCTCATTCTCTTCTTCCTCTATTTCATCTTCTTCTTGTTCTATCACCTATTCTTCCTCTTGCTCCCCATCTATCTCGTCTTGATAATTTGTTTCTTCTTCTTTGGCCTGTTCGGCGAGTTTCTCTGGAGTAGGTAAAACATATTCAACGGGAAGATCAAGATTATGTTCAGGACAGAATTGGTTGGTGAAAGTCTGAGCCCCAATGAAGGCGGCTCAGACGACATCTTCTTCAAATTGTTTCTCTTGCTCTTGGATGTCTTCCTTTTCCTCTGCCAACTCAATTTGGAGACGATCACAGACCTCCACGAGTTCTTGAATCATTGTAGCACGGGAACTGATCTCTTTCTCGCAATTCATGTGATCTTGGAGCTTTTGAGTCAGCTCGCTGATCTTCTCAGAGCAAGACTCGTGATCCTTGAGATTTTCAGAAAGTTCATTGATTTCTTTTTCACGACCTTGGTAACCCTCGATGATATCATTTTGGCGACCTATGTCATTCTTCAGATTTTGAATTTGAGTTGAATACAGAACAAGGAAACATGCAGTTAGGACATAGGCAGAATATAAACTTATAAGAAATTATGGGCATACCCTAAGAAACTACCTTCTAACTCACGGACATACGTTCGCGCACCATCTTGAGCCTCCCTAAATTGGGACATATGAAATTCAAAATTTTGGTTGGCGCAAGGACATAACATTTGGTTTATCTGTTGTTGTTGGGTGGAGCATTATTGGCACAGTTTGATGGCAAGGGTTTCTTGCCTCCCCGTCGCATCTTTCCAACGCTGAATTTGAGACTCCGCAGTTTCTTTTTCAGTACTTAAACGAATAACACGGGAAGCTAGTTCGTCGACCCTAGTTTTTTCTCCATGTCATAAAGAGGTAGCTCGTGGATGTCTAACTTCGGCTTCTTCCCTGGCCTGAATGGCGTGTTTCTCTCGGCGAAGTGCATCCTCGCGTTGGTTAGCTATCCAGCCTAATTCCGATCGGGTAGCTTGATAAGTATGACAAAGGTTTCGTATAATATCATCGGCTTGGTACAGTTCTCGGCGACACCACTTAAGATCTTTATGATAACCAAACAATTGATTACATTGCCTAGCATTGTTATGCCTAAATGTTTCGATTTCGGATTCAACTCGCTTAAGCCTGTCATCCTCTTGAGAATGACGACCTTGGAAGGCACAAAATCTAAGGGTCGGAGAACGAATGAACCAAACACCTATATATATATATATATTAAAACATAAAAGTTTAAGTATAACTTACTTTGTTGAGATGTTACTTGTAAGCTTCGTTTCTTAAGCTCACCCTTCAATCGGTCTATCTCTTATTTCTGGGTTGATGTGTCTCGCTCAAATCCGCAAATATTCCCCTTGAGGTTGATTGCTTCTCGCTCAAGTCCCTCATTCGTCGAGGCAAGACTTAAGGTGTGGTGAAAATGCTGTGAGAAATCATTCGCCGAGTTAGCAAGAGTTTCACAAAAAAAGGGTATTTGGGTAAAAGTAGACATACCATATTGAGAAGGTTGAAATGCTCCTGATAAGAGATGATGGAAGCAGTCTTATGGAAGTCGGGGTGATGAAAAAATCCAGGACGACTATACTTGGCAAGAATCTCAAAGTAGTCAGGATCTTTGCAATCCCCTGCTATGCTGAGCTTATCAAAGGCCTCAGCGAGTGAATTGGAAACCGAGTCAAGCTCTTTCCCAGGACCTCTGGAATAAGGAGTGGAAGGGTGCCGAGGAAACCTATCAAGAACGACCAAACTTGAAAGGTGTGGTTCCAAGACAGAAGGAGAGGGGACTTGGTTGGTAGTGGTCAGCTTCTGGTTTTGATTGGATGGGAGGTGTTGATTTCTCATAGGAGAAGGCGATTTGTTCAAACTATGGTCGCCGACATTGTCTTGCATCTCAGTATCATGGTATAAGTGCTCATCAGTAGCAGAGATTTTTTCATTGTCATGATTCTGATCAGCTTCTTGAGCATTAGTAGTGGGAAGCTTTTCAGACATCTCGACTTCTTTGGGATTGGACGAATCTTCTTTTGGTTGCTGGTCGACATTCATACTTGAGTTGGTAGGATGTTCGGGGACCTTTACTGAAGGAAAAGCAGGTGGATGAAGCTTAGCCAGGGATAATTGACGAATTTTCTCATCTCGCTGGGCGGCAGTCAACTTTTTCTTTGAAGGAGGCTAGAAGTCAAGTAGTACCTTCGTCATTTCAACTCATGAAACAAACAGAGGCAAATATATACATATATTTAAAGTAAAAGGAGAGTGTTTGTTACCTGAGTTGAGCCTGGTTTCTCCTCAACTTCTTTTAGTCCCAGCAGCGGAAGTAGTGTTTGAAGTATGGATCTTGATAAAGCTCAACTCGGGGTTCTTGAGGAAATTACCCTGCTCATCCTTAGCATATTTATCCTCACCAAGCCAAACTACATTCCAGAAATTATGTTTGGTGAGGTAAGAATGTTCCTCGGGGAAGTTTTCTCGAATGATGGTCTTTCCTTCGTCCATCCAACCTTTTAGCTAAGGCCCTTCGACGACGCAAGGAAGGTTGGAGAAACCACTTTCGTTGTTATGGCGAACGGTAGCGACATCTTCAGTACTAGTAAATTCCACATCGCCAAAGAGGAGATCATCTTGCCCGAGATTCTTTTTTGGAGTAAATATGGTAGCCCAAGGTTCAGTTTTCCGAGTGCAGGGCGCTACATGATACTGTTCTAAAAAAATTCTACTGTGTACGCCGAAGCAGGATAAGATTTGAGTTTGGCGAGGTCAGGATAATCTGTTTTACCTTCTCGACGTTTACTCCATTATGTCATAACTCGGATAACATTGTTGGTTAGCTGAAAAGGACTCCTGTTGATTGCCTGGAAAGTCGACGATAAAGGTGTTTTGGGGATTGTAGAGATGAAACTTTAGTCCTGCCTTCAGTTGACCTAAAGCCACTACAACCCAGGTGTCGCTGATTTCAGGTCGGCGAATATCTTCGATGGTCATCAAGGTGGTACATTTTGGGGTGCCAGGAAGAACATATATTTTAGGGTGGAGATGGTCTACTCCAGCGGCGGCACAATATTTTGGCCAATTCTTCCAGCTGACCCTTTTAGGCTCTGTGCTTTGAGGTTTTGAAGATTTGGGTGCTTGAGCAGGGGAAGCCATTAGAGCAGTTTTAAGGTAACCGGAAAGTGAAGAAGATGACGGAAAATGTTGCAGCGGCGAAGAAACGGGCCGGTAGAAAAGAAAAATAGAGAAAAAGATGGTTAGAAGGGCAGTTTCGAATAATGAATAGATTCAAAGGGTTTGTGGAGGATCCAAGTAAAGAAAAATCGACAGGAAATGGACGAGATGTTACTGAATCTGGAGATGGAGATAAAGCAACAGTGGTTATTTTAGGTTTTGGAGCTCTGGATTTTAGAGAAGAAGACGATTTCGAAATATGAAGAGGTTGAGATATGAAACTAGAAGAAAGGGGGTTATTTATAGGAAAAGAAAGGCAACCGGTTAAGCAGGCCATTCTGTTAAAAACAATCGCCGAAATTCACGGCATGAGAGGAACGTAGTAAAAATAAAGGGTGAAAGAGATCGTGGCTTAGGTATTTTCGGCGAACCAAAGAACTTGGAGATGAAAGAGGCAACATGTGAGTGTAGAAAATACCTTCACTATACAAAAGCATCTTAGAAGTGAAGTTATATAGGAAGGATACAACGGAGAAGCATGGGATCACCAACGAAGGGTTACAACGACATAACAAAGTGACATGGCGACATGTCGCAGAGAATAGGAAGGCGACGCTACCTCAACGAACAAGAACACGTCATAGCTGGGTGGTTGAGGAATCAGAACGAATATATTGTCAGAGTTGACTCGTTGACTCAGTGGAAGCTGCGTCAGCAATCCTTATCCAAAGAAGATTCGATCGTCAATGTTTACAAGGCAGAGTGTAAGGTCGCCGATATTATTCACCGACGAGTGGAGACAAATAGGTGTCAGAAGAGTCGTTATCAGTATTAGCTGTTGTCCATTATGTAAGTCTCTATAAATAGCGAGAGAGCCCTCGGTTTGAGGGGTTGGACATTTCTTGGTCTGGTTTAGAGAGATGAAAAGTAACATAATCTACTTGCTCTCCTTAGCCCATCACTGAGATTAGGGTTCATAAGTGAGCGATAATCCTTAAAGTCTTGTAAGGTGAGTGATGTAATTATGCTTATTCTAGTGAAAACCCTTGGATGTAACCCTTATTAAAGAGGACGAACCAAGTAAACTCGTTGTCAAGTATTTCTAACCCTTATCTCTTTACTATCTTGTGGATGTATGATTATGTGTGTTGTTAGTGTATGTATGATTGGGTGTACTATATAAGATCTAGTAATGAGATTTTATACAGTTACACCTGGTTCGGATCCAATCTGATGATATGGAGCAACATGTCAGATGTCTACGTATAAATAAGCTTAGCTCACTCGAGACTATATTTGTATCATACTTCCGTGTTTAATATATGCTTCGGCTATGTTGCACGGACACGCCTAGAAAGTTGTCGTAACCGTGTCAGACACACGATCGGACACGACACGCGATTGACACGCTACATCATGTGTCCTGTGAAATTCGGCACCAGATACTTTGCAGATACTTATCTGACACTTTAAGACACGCTATAAATGATTCATATTAGCTTGGAAAATGAAAATAAGTGCAATATATTACAAATATTTTCTCTTTGTAGTGAAATCCATGTATCATTCGTGCTCTTTATTTAATAATATTAATTTTATTTAATCGAAATCGTCATTCTGTTGAAAAGATTGTTATAAATATATTTTTTAATGAGGGAGGATCCGTGGACATGCTTAGATAGACACTATCTTACACTTTCGGCACCATTTTTCTTATAAATCTCAAAAGACAATGAATTTGAAGCTAATATTTTGGTGACACGTTCCTCTTGTAAGGTTCTACAATCCTACCAAAAATGAGCACAAACCAAAATGTATATCACCACCATCTACCACTTTGAATATCAGCTGTTGAAAATTAACGGTTGGAATTAAGATTGGTAGATGATGAATTTCGGCATTTCGGTTTGTGCTCATTTTTGGTAGGATTGTAGAACCTTACAAGAGGAATGTGTCACCAAAATATTAACTTCAAATTCATTGTCTTTTGAGATTTATAAGAAAAATGGTGCCAAAAGTGTAAGATAGTCTCTATCTAAGCATGTCCACAGATCCTCCCTCATTTTTAATATGTGTACTCTATACGTATATAACGTGTCAAATATATTTTTAAGGCAAATCCCACTGTAGTGATTTGCCTTCTACCTAGGCCTTAGTGGGCCTTATCACTATCAAATACAACATCTGGTATCTCATCGACTCGCCCTTCTTCTACTCCGAATCCAAACTCCAATTCAAAATTTCAAATTCCCTCTCTCTCTCTCACTCCACATTTCCCATCTGCAATGGGAAGCTCAAATGCTCGTATAACAACAACACCAACAAAAACCCCAAATCCCAGATCAGTCCCAGTTTCTCCTTCCATATCTAGAAGAACTCAGAACCCTAACTCCATGGATTCTTCTTCCACCACCACAACTTCCCGATTCGAAGCTTACAATCGTTTACAAGCGGCTGCTGTTGCTTTTGGTGAGAAACTTCCCATACCTGAAATCGTTGCCGTTGGTGGTCAATCTGATGGCAAGAGTTCTCTCCTTGAAGCTCTTCTTGGTTTCCGATTCAATGTTCGTGAAGTCGAAATGGGTACTCGTAGACCTCTTATTCTTCAAATGGTTCACGATCAGACTGCTTTGGAGCCTCGTTGCAGGTTTCAGGTTTGTCCTTCATTTCAGATTTTAGGGTTTATTGTAACATTTTTTTGTCCCCTTTTCTGTAATTTTAGTATTCGTATTCAGATTTAGGGTTTCATTTTTTGTTAGGGTTTGTTTGGTGTGTATTCCAATTGTCTTATACTGCATGATTTTAATTTATGGTGTGGTGAGGGAATACAGGAAGAGGATTCTGAAGAATATGGAAGTCCAGTTTTGTCAGCAGCTACAATTGCTGATTTAATCAAATCCAGAACTGATGCGCTACTCAAGAAGACTAAAACCACAGTTTCTGCTAAGCCAATAGTCATGAGAGCTGAGTATGCACATTGTCCCAATCTCACTATTATTGACACTCCTGGTTTTGTTCTTAAGGTGGGTTTTCTGCAACTTATGGGTTCATAAATAGTGAGTGTTGTACTGTTTTCGCATTTGATATGAAGCTTTTACTATAATATGCAGGCAAAGAAGGGTGAACCTGAAAATACGCCTGATGAAATCTTGTCGATGGTGAAATCTTTAGCAAGCCCTCCTCATCGGTTACTAGTATTTCTTCAGCAAAGTAGTGTTGAATGGTGTTCATCACTCTGGTTGGATGCTATCCGTGAAATCGACCCATCATTAAAAAGGACAATTGTCGTTGTCTCCAAGTTTGATAATAGGCTTAAGGTATACTTATATTATGGAATTCATGACTACCGAAATAAGAAATAATTAGATCAATAAGAAGTCTAAAGTAAGCTATTTTTCTTGTTGATGAAATGTGCAGGAGTTTACTGATAGGTGGGAAGTGGATAGGTATTTGAGTACTAGTGGTTATCTCGGAGATAATGTACATCCATACTTTGTGGCTTTGCCCAAGGACAGGGGAACAGTTTCTAATGAGGAGTTTCGCAGACAGATTGGTCAGGTCGATTCAGAAATCCTTCATCATCTGCGCGAGGGTGTTAAAGGAGGATTTGATGAAGAGAAGTTTAAGCCGTTCATTGGTTTTGGCTGTTTAAAGGAATACTTAGAATCTGAGCTTCAAAAGAGGTACAAAGAATCTGCACCAGCAACCCTAGCTTTGCTGGAACAGCGCTGTGATGAAGTAACCACCGATTTGGCCAGAATGGAATCCAAAATAAGGGCAACTTCTGATGTTGCGTATCTTCGGAGGTCTGCAATGATGCATGCAGCATCTATAAGCACTCACGTGGTAACTAATTTTGACACACCTCATATTTTAGGACTCATTCCCGTTTTATTGTTTCTCCTTCTTATATTGTTACTAAATAAAATGCCGAAATACAATTAAGAATAAAATATTTTTCTTTTCAATGAACAAAGGGGGCACTGATTGATGGAGCGGCAGATCCGTCCCCAGAGCAATGGGGTAAAACAACTTCTGAGGAGCAGTTGGAGAGTGGTATTGGCAGTTGGCCTGGGGTTAGTACTGATGTCAAACCTCCAAATTCTACCCTTAAGCTTTATGGAGGAGCTGCATTTGAGAGGGTGATGCATGAATTTCGTTGTGCTACTTATTCAATTGAGTGCCCACCAGTGTCTAGGGAGAAGGTAATTTTACTTACCTCAGCTACTTTTGAAATTTTTAGCATCTTCCCTTAGTGTAAATTGCAAACATAGCTAACTACTGTGAACAGGTTGCTAATATATTACTGGCCCATGCTGGCCGTGGTGGAGGTGGAAGAGTAACTGAGGCAGCTGCAGAGATAGCACGTGCTGCTGCTCGATCATGGATCGCTCCCCTTTTGGACACTGCTTGTGATCGGCTTGCATATGTTTTGAGAAACCTTTTTGATCTTGCTGTTGAACGCAATCACAGTCGTGATTCTTTGGACTGTAAGTAGCTCATTTTAAGTGCTTGTTTTCCTTGTACTACAAGTCTTTCATTTGTCGAATGATGTATTGATGTATATGTACAAACCTTTTGTTAATGCTCATGTTACTCTCGATGGAAACAGATACAAGAAATAATGGAGATATGGATGGTTATATAGGCTTTCATGCTGCTTTAAGGCATTCGTACAATTGCTTTGTGAAGGATCTTGCGAACCAGTGCAAGCAACTTATAAGGCATCATCTTGATTCAGTTACAAGCCCATACTCTCAGGTTTGCTATGAGCGCGATTTGTTAGGAAGTTATGTCCAAGGTGGGTCATCCATCTACAGATTCAATCAAGCTCAAATATCTCCATTTTGCATTGAGCTATCTGATGGTAAGACAACTGATCAAGATGAAGTAATGGGTGGAGATGAAGAAAATATTCCCCCAGAAAAAAATGCTCAACAGACCACTCCAGGGAAGAGTACAACCGTAAAAGACACTCTACGAGAAAGTCATTTGACAGTACCTGAGACTCCATCTCCTGATCAACCATGTGATATTGTTTTTGGAGGAGGTAAGAAGAAAGATGTAAACGGCAATGAACTTGGAGCAAAAAAGCGACACGCAAGAATGGTAGCCAACACTAGGAATTTGGACCATCGCCGACTCCAAAATGGTGGCGAAAATTTATTTGGAAACAGTGACATTGGCTCTAGATCAGGCTCAGCTTATTCTGACATTTGTTCAACTGCCGCACAGTATTTTTCTCGCATACGTGAAGTTCTTATTGAGAGAAGCGTACCATCAACCCTGAATTCTGGATTCTTAACTCCTTGGTAAGCTCGTTTCTTATCTAATCCACTAACTTTTGCCGAAAGCAACTCATCAGCATGCTGCTTTGTAATTCGTCTTCATTGCTCTAATATTTTTTTTTTTAAAATTGATAATTGTGAGCAGCAGGGACAAGTTGGTGGTTGCACTTGGAATAGATCTTTTTGCTGTGACTGATGAAAAATTCATGGACATGTTTGTGGCACCTAGTGCAATCAACGTTCTTCAGAATGAAAGGCAATCACTCCACAAGCGCCAAAAAATACTGCAATCTTGTTTGCACGAATTCAAAAATATCGCTCGATCACTTTGAAGGAACTATGTTTAGTGAAATTACTTGGTGCTGTTCACGGAAGGTCCGTCTCACAGTTGCAAAGACAGGATTGGCAGAATGAGGCTTGTATAGTATGTATTCACTCCTTCACATCTAGTGAACTGTGTTTTTTTCTCTAGGTTGCAGCTTGAGCTTCTTTGTGCCTCGCATTAATTTTCTGAAGTTTTATCTGTTCCCCAACAATTTTTCACATGAGTTATAATTATAATGTGGTTTAGTTGTTTCTTAAGAATATTAGCAGTTTGATTGTGTTTTGGAGTAATATTTCTTCTTGATTTGACAGTAACTTCCAAAATTTTGGTTAGTTATTAGTAGGGTCTTTCAAGTCAACACACAATGAACCAAACATTGACGACTTCTGACTTAATCAGACTCATTGCTATTATGTATTTTAAGAAGACTCTGTCAGGAAAGGTCTAAAAACTCGAATATAAACAATAGAGAGTGGGAAAGCGAAGAAGGCAACCTAGACAATGTCATCCCAGCATCATCTTATAATAAATCAAATGTCAACTTGCGTTGGTATGAATTCCCTCTTTCTGGAAAGAAAAAGGAGAAAGTAGAGAAACTATCTTTCTCTCTCGATTCCACAAAGTTGCTGCAACAGAAAGATAACTACTAGAGCTAATCAATGGGAAGCTCAACAAAACAAGAAGAAAAACAGAACCCAATTCACCAACTATCATCAAACTCATCATCTCAGACTCACATCAACAATGCCAAAATTACTATCAATAACTCATATCCACCAAGTACAACCTTCATTCAAGCTGATACTTCTTCTTTCAAACAAGTAGTACAATTTCTTACCGGATCATCTAAACAAGCAACAAAATCATCGCAGAATTCAGTCGTCAATCCGGGGTCGAAGAGCAGCACAATTCCTCCCACGAAAAACAAACCCCAGAAGAAAAATGGACTCAATTTATATGAGAGAAGAAATAATAGCTTCAAGAATATGATCAGGATTAGTCCTTTCACTCCTGGATCAAATTTCATTCAGAAGCAGAATTCTGGGTTTTCTCCAAGGGATAGTAAAAACATAGAATTGTTATCACCAAGTATACTGAATTTCCCTTCACTTGTTTTAAGCCCTGTGACACCACTGCTTCATCAGGATAGTTTTAACAGGTCTGCATCAACTTCTACTCTATCATCTCCTGTAGTTGACAAAGAAGACAAGGAAATTGCTGAGAAAGGATTCTACTTGCATCCATCTCCATCACCATCAGTTTCCAATACCCCTAGAGATTCAGAACCTCAATTGCTATCTCTATTTCCTCTTACATCTCCTAGGATTTCAGGTTCTCCTTCTACTACTTCTTGTTCTTCTTCTTGTTGAGTTTTGTTTTATGTGAGAAAGTTATAGTTGTATGCTGTTTGTGGTTCAGTTTGGAGAAATAACATAATGTATTAACTTGAAAGTAAAATAAATACAAATATATTTGTGGGTCTCATTTCTATCCTTTGTTCGTTGATTCATTTCAGTTATTGTGTTAAAAAAAAAATATTCATTTGCTTAGTTTGCACTGAACATTCATTCTAAGCAAAACCATAGTGAATTTCTCATCAACCATATGATTCTCTTTCACTATTCCCCTCAGCAAAAGATGATGTGGATATTTGCCTCTTTTCTTTTTTCCTTTTTTTGATGTGTCCGTGACGAGCACTCATTGCCTTGGATCCAACAACTAGTGACACAGACTCGAAGACTTTTATGTGCAGCAATACTTGGATCCGGTCGAGTGATATGAATGTCTTATGTCTGGAACAGTCCACATCTTCCCGCAAGACTTGTGGGGTCGGTGTCAATAAAGTCAGCATTTTTGGCGCGTCAACATCGACGACGAATATACCTTAGTTGGCTCCTATCAGAGAAGAAGATGGTTTGGACTTTGGATCTTTTATTTCCCCCGACCTCTTTAGTAGACATTGTGTTTTAAAATATTCTGTCAAATTTAGGCGGTCATTTTTTTTTTTTTTTAAAGAGTTTGAATTTATTTGCTTGTTATTATTGTAATGTGAGAGTTTGAATTTATTTCCTTGTTATTGTAATGTGAAAGAAAAAATTTCAAATTTTATTTTGGTAGGCGTGAAAGAAAAATGAACTTGGCTTTGCCGAAAACAAAACAATAATAAGAGTAAGAAGGAAAATAAGCTTGTATAGCATTGTTCTTCGTGAATAAGAAGAGACAAGTGAGAAACAGAGATACAGAGCGGGAAGAAATAGTGATTTAACATAATAAGAATTATTATTGTCGGTAGTTTCCCATTTTATTTATGATGGTGTTGATATTTGCAGAACACCACTAAATGTTGCTTAGCTACTATGATGAGCACAGTGATTCATTACTCCTGTTACTATGGAGTATTATTTATTTGATTTATACCATTGATCGTCTCCTTTGTTTGTTTTGAAAATCACCATTCCTCTATCTGATAATTCTTGCGCAATGAGTGATGACGGAGCAACCTCTACGGTACGGATTAGCTTTAGATGCTTTAGTACAACCGTAATAAGACCTTCCCCGGTGTCCACAAGGAGCGCTGTTCTTCTTAATAGCTTCATAGCTGATATGGTCTTTAGGATGAAACAACGAACGACGATGAATTCTGGAATCCACCATCAATTCATTTTCTCCATTGATACAATCTCCAACTAAACCATCACATGTTTGTGTTGATGATCTTGCAACACCCACTACCACATCAGAAGAAGAAGTTGATGACCCTGCTATCAAACAAACCATTGCTAAAATGAAAAAGACCATACAAACTTTGACAGCCATTATTATTCAATAATCGAAAACAAATTTGAATGGAGAAATCAGAAATGAACAGATTCTTACATATTTAAAGAAGTGGCAAGTGATAGAAGATAGTGGTAATTATTTGGAATTTAATCTTCTTTACGTGTTAACTTTGTTTTAAAATAGGGTGTGCTATTGATGAGTAGTTACTTTGTTAGGGGTTTCATATGAATGATATTCGTTCTACTTGCCAAGGAACGCCATCAACTGCATGATGCTTTTAATAAGTGTTTGCGTGTGTTTTTGGCTTTTTTGTGATCTCGTGGATACACTCACTGGCGGAACTATAACTCTTTTAGTAAGGCATGTTCCCATGGGACACAAAAAACACAATTTAAGAGTGTTTTGGCACACTATGGACCCAGCAAAGAGGCAAAACGACGTTGCAATGTGAGACAATTTTAGTGTCGTCGACAGAATTTCCGTCGACAGATGGTTTTTCCATCGAAGTCGACAGAAATTCTGTCGACGGTGCTATTTCTGTCAGCAAGATGTGGCTCATCCAACGGCTTATACTTAACTCTCAAATCCTATATAAACTCAAATATGTTCTTCACTTCATTCACTCACAACTTAGTTCGATATTTCTCAAATCTTCGCTCAATTTCATCCGATTAATCGATTTTTTTTCGTAATGTCAAATCCATCATCTTCCCAAGCCGCTCGGTCATCAGATTCACCTCCACCATCTTCTCCTCCAAACTTTATTTTACTCGGTACTCCTCCGGCATCACCTAAATTACAAAGTGTAACGGGAAAATTAGTCCATAACTACTACTACACTGAATCATCATCGAAAACTCCTCCTTTATTCACTCCTCCTCCATTTAAGAGATTATATCCTACTCCTCCTAGACAATATGGTAACCCAACAGTTAAGCGATGCAAATCTTCCACAACTTCTTATTGGTCATCTAAAAAAAAACCTGCACCGAAAAAACCAGCAAATCCTCTACATTCATTACCAGATGCACCAAAAATTCGTCTTAAGTTTACGTGGGATGAAGATTTATGTCTTTGTACAAACTATATGATTTTCTATCCGACCCCGGACGATATAAAACGAAATCGGGTTAGAGTAAATGAACCAATGTTGTGGACTACTGTCACTGCAGGATTCAAATTAGATAGAAGTACTTCCAAAGTTGCGCGTGATCTGAATACGTTGTGGTTGCGTTGGAGAAAAATACACCAAAGAGTCCACGATTTTATGCACATGGGGAGATTGATCAAAGCACATCATTTTCCGGGAGATACCGATGATGAAAATCATGGCAGGACTTTGAAGGAATGGAAACGATGTAAAGGAAAGAAATTCAAGTACGAACAACATTACCGTGTCCTCAAAACTTTTCTTGTTAATCGTTATGTGGGTTGATGAGAAGAGTTCGTCGAAGACAGTATTAAATAAAGTGTCTTATGTTCTGGCCTAACGCAGTCCTTTATCTTTGGTAAAGGTCGAACTACCGCAACTATGGGCGGTTTACCTTTACCAAGATAAATGACTGTGTTAGGCCAGAACATAATAAAGGGTTGCAAACCGGTTTGTTTTATTTTGCATTGCACCTATGCAAAACCATCAACGTGGCAATAGTACACGATAAAACAGCAAGCAATGCAAATTTTATCGTGTACCATTGTCATATGATTTTTTTGCTTGTGCAGGATTTGTTCGGCCAATTCAACGAGTTCAGTGCAAGGATTTTCAACCCAGTTCGCTTTTTTTGCCTCGCATTGATGCCAAAACATAGTAAGGTAATGGTACGGGATAAACCTGCAAGGATTGTAAGTGTTTTATCCCGTACCATTGCCTTCTATTTTTTTGCATCTACTGGATTTGTTCATAGGCACAATCAACGACTTCAGTGCTAGGATTTTCAACATGCACATTAAGCGACTTCGTGGATAGAAAAGCCGAGAACATCGTTTATTTGAAATTCAAATTACATTACATTACATAATTAAAGCCGACTTTGTTTTTGTACTCTTGTTTGTTCTAGTCCACCTAGAAAAATCCTGGTAGGTGTGGATGCCCCAAGTCCATTAGGACCTAGTGGGCTTGACACATATTCAGTTGAGTCTACCCAACTGGGCTTGGGTATAGACATTTTTAGTGTTTAAGAAGTAAGGAATGGCAATTATGTTAATAAGTGACTAAGAGGACACATGGCAACCCAAGAGTGAAAAGGAGTCTCTATAAATAGGATCTTAGAAAGATCATTAAGGAGGACTTTTTGGAGAGAGAAAGTGAGTACCATACATTTTGAGAGAAAGAGAGAGAAAGAGAGAAAAGGGATGAATCAGTACTACCTCTGAGACTCGGATCGGATTGAGAATATTACCCTATTCACATTTGGCGACCACACCGGGAGACCGATTTCGAGTCCAGCGGAATGCAACCGGCGCTAGAAGCAATGAGCGCGCCTCAAAGGAGAGCGGAACGAGTTTCCATGCCAGGCGAGGATTTCGTTCTAATAGAGCACGAGCCAGCGGACAGTGATACGGACGATGCGCAAAGGATTGAAAAAATATCTGTGGGGATCGTGGACGCACCAGCAATCTCGGCGCAAGAGGGTAAAGGAATCGCACCATTTGCCGACAGTAACATAAAGGACACGAGTTTGAATGAAATGCGACGAGAATTCGCAACACAGGCGAAAAAACAACAACACTTGATGACGCTAATTAAACAGAAGGAGGGCGCGTCGACACAAGAAGATGTCGGACCGACCGCCGGAATTTTCGATGAACCAAATTTGGCCGGAATAGTTGTCGGAAGAGCAAAACTCGCAATCACCAAAGGCTTTCAGCAAGAAGAAGGACTCAGCGCACCAACTGGGAGAATCTCGGAGGAGGACCTAGCTAGATATATCGAAGAACACTACCGAGTAGCAAAACAAGACCATGGGTATAGTTCTCTGGACCCCCCTTACACAAAAGAGGTAGTCGGTTACAAGTTCCCGAGTGATTATACATCACCCAAGTTCAAAGTGTATACGGGACAAGGAAACGCACGAGAGCATTTGGGCCGTTTCCTCTCGGCAATGAACCAGCACGCGAAGGATGGTAACCTATGCCTGAAGGAGTTTTCAAAATCGTTGTCTGACGTCGCATACACGTGGTATGACAATTTAAAACCAGGAAGTATAGCAACATGGGAGGAGATGGCGCGCTTATTCCTTAAAAAGTTTTTCTCCGCAAAAAGGCGAGTAACATCGGTCGATTTAGCACGGACGACAATGGGAGTTGATGAAGACCCCATGAAATACATCACAAGATTCCGAAGTCACGCGCTCGAGTTAAGCGAAGAGGTGCCAGAGGACAGACTGGTTGAAATCTGCGTTGGGAAAATGACCGCTACCTTGCGTTTCGCTTTGTCCAATTTTCAATTCCAAACCTTCGTAGAATTAGAAGAAGCCACGGCGGTTGTCAGATTGCCTTGGGATCTTTCAGCAGGTAAAGATTGAGCAGACATGGTACAATTCCGTTAACTCACTAAGCGCGGCTATTACTAACAGTGGACCCGCTCCGGGAAACAAGCGACAAGCGCCTTTCCAGCCATATCAAGGCGCTGCACCACAAGGAGTACGAAGTGGAAATAATTCTAACAGTCAGCGTCCAATTCCAGCGCCTATACCTTATACTAAGGAACAAATCGAAAACCTCGTCGATCAATGGGCCGCTAATGGAGAGATTAACTTACCACCTGCTGTCGTAGATATAAACACTGTCAACAAAGCGCATGAACGATACTGCCACTTTCATAGAAGGGTAAATCACTCGACCCTTGATTGTTATGGCGTACGAAATGCATTTTGGAGGAAAGAGAGGGAAGGGGAGATAGATCTCGGACGACAACAAATAGACAAGGATCCCTTGCCCAAACACAATGTCATGATGATCTCTCATGAACCCAGGGACGAGGGATGGGCAGCATGGGAGGACTCCAAGGAAGAGGCATGCGAATTGTCCAGCGGAAAACTGGATTTTGAGGGAACAAATAATGTCGCCTTCCAGTTCTCCAAAACCGTCATTGCACAACAATTCTTTGACTCCCTGGGGTTCAGTGAAGACCAAGTCAGGGAGGCGTCCCAGGCAATCGCTGCTATAGCGGCGGGGCACCAGGCGTTATCAAGAGGAAGGATTACCTTTGACGACAGCGATATATGCATTCCGGGGGAACACCTACGTCCCTTGTACCTCACTGCAACTGTCAATAAGCAGCAGTTAAGAAGGGTGTTCATCGATGGAGGGGCATCATTGAACCTTGTCTCGGTACACACCTTGGATATACTGGGAATACCAAGGGAGAAGATCAGAGAACGGAAAACAGTGGTGCGCGGTTTCGGAGGTCACACCCAAGAGGCGATTGGAGTAATATGCCTAACTATGTCCATTGGACCGATTAAAGCATCAGTGCCTTTCCATGTGCTAGACGATCACACCTCGTTTCATCTGCTTCTAGGGCGCGGATGGATACGCGATCACCATGTTGTGGCGTCCACCTATCATCAATGCATTAAAACTAACATAGGAGGAAGAGAGTACCGGGTGCCAGCCACAAACAACCCTTTTGGACCCGAGGAGGCATATATGGCGGAAGCAGTCTTTTACCAGCCAGCGGGACAGGGTGAAGCAGCTGTGATAGGTTTATCTCGGACGATCCCTCTACCAAAGTGGGAAGAAGGTAGTAAAGTCTCGGTCTTTAGTCCCGCTCGTTTGGAGATACCCAAAGAAAAGAGGAAGGTTGAAGAAAAGGCGTCTGTATTCAGCGCCGAAAGGTTAGGGGCACCGGTAGGCACCAAAAGGCCAAAAACAGGATTAGAACCCCGTTTCCACCGCTTCACCACTTAAGGCGGAGGGCATATTTACAGATTATAGCAATCAGCGGAGATGTTGCCCCCCCGAGCAGCTGTGTGAGGCATCTACAAGTCAGGTGACACCATCTCCTAACGAGGAAGAAGAAGTGACGGCGGGATCATTGCCAGTAGAAGAACCCGCAGAGATACCATCGTTAGACGAGGTAGAAGAAGTAGATATCGGCGATAAGGAAGAAAGACTGATCAAGATTAGCGCGTCCCTCGGAAGGGAAGAACGGAGGAGAATGATCGAACTACTAAAAGAATATAGAGATGTTTTCGCCTATACGTACAGCGAAATGCCAGGCTTGGACGCAGAGTTAGTCGCACACTCTCTAGATGTTCTACCCTATGCGCGCCCCGTAAAGCAAAGAAGCCGTACCTTTCACAAGGATGTGGCATTGGCAATAAAAGAGGAAATCGAGCGACTAGCGGCGGCAAAATTTATCAAACCCATAAAGAACGCGCCATGGTTAGCTAACATCGTACCAGTAATGAAGAAGAATGGAAAAATCCGCTACTGCGTGGATTACAGAGATCTGAACAAAGCCTGTCCAAAGGATGAGTTCCCTGTACCCAATGTCGACATGCTACTAGACGCGACTAGTAACCACCAAATGTTTTCGTTTATGGACGGTTACAGTGGCTACAATCAGATTAGAATGAACACTGTTGACGCGCACAAAACGGCGTTCCAAACACCATTCGGATGCTTTTATTATGTGGTAATGCCCTTCGGATTGAAGAACGCGGGGGCAACTTATCAACGCGCCATGGTTTCTATCTTTCATGATTTAATCCATAGGCAAGTTGAGGTATACGTTGATGACATTGTGGTTAAGTCCCAAAGGAGGAAAGATCACATCGACCATTTACGAATGGTCTTTGAGCGTTGCAGACAGTACAAACTTAAGATGAACCCTCTGAAGTGTGCTTTTGGGGTCACGTCGGGCAAGTTCTTGGGTTTTGTGGTTACCAGCACGGGAATCCAAGTGGATCCAGGAAAGGCGCAAGCAATACTTAGCATGGACAACCCTACCAATGTACAGGAGCTTCAGAGTTTTTTAGGGAAAATATCTTACATTGGGCGGTTCATACCAGGCCTCGCCCAGATGATGGCCGCCTTCACCCCACTTCTAAAGAAAGGGCGTGAATTCCAATGGGAAGATGTCCAACAAACCGCTTTTGATAACATAAAGCGATGCCTGACCTGTCCACGGGTCCTTCGACCACCAATACCAGGCGAGCGACTGCATCTTTACCTAGCATACACGACTGAAGCAATAGGGGCGCTCCTCGCTCAAGATTTGGGGAACGATCAACTTTTTCCTATATATTACATAAGTCGCGTACTAAAAAAGACCGAGGTGAGATACCCCCGCATAGAACAAGCATGTCTAGCCCTCATCTATGCAGCTCAAAAGTTGAGGCCATACCTGTTAGCGCACCAAACGGTAGTGGTTGCCGCGGCGAACCCCATGGTTTATCTAGCCGAACGTCCGTACCTAACCGGGCGAACTGCACGATGGTCCCTTCAGCTGTCAGAGTTCGGACTACATTACCAGAGACCGCGAGGCGTCAGAGGACAAGCAATCGCAGACCTTTTAGCCGCGTTCCCAGGAAGCGACGAGGCTGATATTCATGAAGACATCCCTGGGGAGGTAGCCGAACTAGAAGAAGAAGGTACGTGGGACATGTACTTTGATGGGTCATCTTATGGGACGTACGGGGGAGCAGGCATCGTGTTCGAAACACCAGGAAAGGAACTACTATCGTTCGCTTTCAAGCTAGATTTCGCTTGTAGCAACAACATGGCCGAGTACGAGGCATTCTTAATAGGACTCAAGCTGGCAGAGCAAATGAAACTCCAACGACTCCACGTACATGGCGATTCAAAACTGGTCACGAGTCAAGCGGGGGGAGAGTTCCAAGTCAAAGAAGAACGATTAGTGCCCTACCGCGCAGAAGCACAGGAGCAGATGGCCAAGTTTGCCCAAATAGAACTAGGGCACACTGGAAGAGCCATGAATAGACACGCCGACGCCTTGGCAACACTTGCGGCGAAAATCAATTTGAACGGAAAAGATGAAGGATCGATTACTGTGTACAGACAGGAGCTGCCTAGTACATGGTTGCGAGAGATGAAATTTGAAGAAGAAAATGACTGGAGAAAGGGAATCATGAGAGAGCTCGGTAAGCCGAAGGAAGAAAGGTCAATATTATTTAAAAAATTGAAATCTTTTGTGGTCATCAAAGGGCAACTGTATACCGAATGGCGGGTGGAGCTCTAGCACGATGCATAGGGAATCAAGAGGCGACGAACCTCCTGGATAAAGTCCATCAGGAAACTTGCGGACACTCGGGAGTAGTTCCATTATACAGAAGGATACAAAGGAAAGGGTACTACTGGCCTGAGATGGCAACGCAAGCTGCGACTTTACAGAACAATTGCTCGGAATGCCAATCACCGCCGCAGCCTTCGGAAGTTTGCACGATTGAAGAATTGGACTGGAGACAACCGTACATGAACTATCTAAGAAACGGATCACTCCCGGGAGACGAGGTAGAAGCCTTAGTAATAAAGAAGAAGGCAGCGCGATTCTTCATTAACGAAGGAGTACTGTACCGGCGGAGTTTCAACAACGGCGCCCTAAGATGCCTCAACAGTGAGGAAGCGCGAATAATAATGACTAAAGCACATGAGATGGAACATCAAGGAAAGCGCAAACTTTCATACACGTTCACGATGGTGGATACTACTGGCCCACTATGGAGGCGGATACAGCAGATTTTGTAAGGAAATGTGATATTTGCCAACTCCATGGGAATGTCATTCAAGCGCCCCACAAAGAATTACATAGTATAGTTGCTCCGTGGCCCTTCCACAGCTGGGGTCTGGACTTGATTGGCCCCATAAGCCCTCTATCTTCTGGAAGGCACAAATATATAATTACGGCCACGGAGTACTCAACCAAGTGGGTAGAGGCAGCGCCTCTGCGGAACTACGAAGGAGAAACCATAGCTACGTTTATCAAGGAATACATCATCTGTCGTTTCAGCGCGCCAATGATCATTCGCTCAGACAACGGTACCTCGTTCATCAATCAGAAGGTGGCAGATCTGTTGGCCAAATACTGTATAAAGCAGCATGCGTTAACTGAATATTACCCACAAGGAAACGGATTGGCAGAATCTACCAAAAAAACGCTGCTTCGAATTCTGAGCAAAACTGTCCATGACCATCACAGAAGCTGGCATGAGCAGCTACCTCTAGCACTATGGGCTTACAGGATCTCCAAGCGGAGTTCAACTGGACCGTCTCCTTATTCCTTGGTGTATGGAGAGGACGCCATCCTACCAGCGGAAGTAGCGGTGCCATCAGCCAGAGTAGCGGTAGCCAGCCACGCGGAACCTGATGATGTAAGCAGAATCGCGCACCTTGACGCGCTTGCAGAAAGAAGGGCGAGGGCGGAAAGATTCGCTGAAACTTACAGAGCTACTAAGGCACGTTACTATAACAAAAAGGTAGTACCTCGCTCCTTCGAAGTCGGTGATATTGTATTAAAAATCGCGAAGCACGTACAGAGGAAAGCCAAAGCAGGGAAATTCGCAGCAAATTGGCGCGGACCTTACATTGTGCGAAAGATTGCAGAAAGCGGATACTATTATCTCAACCACATGAGCGGTAAGGAGATTGATACCCCGATTAATGGCAAATGGATTAAATTATACTATGCATAAGAGGATAGGGCCAGAGGGTACTGGCAGTAACTTTCATCTTTTATTACTATTAATCTTCGTTCGTCTATTTATCATTACATGTAAACCATAAGGAAAACAAGAGAAATATACTCATTCCCTCAATCATTTACTTTATGGGCACCGAAAACCCAAAGAATGCATCAAACACGATTGCCTCAGGAGCGCACTGAACACGCTTCCTTTTATAACAAAATCGATTTAACACAAGGGCACTGATCACCCTGGTCGATTGGGCACCGAAAACCCATAAGGAGCGCACTGAACACGCTGCCTCAGGAGCGCACTGAACACGCTTCCTTTTACTGGAACACGCTCGGTGGAACGCCTGATACGCGGCCACTCTAAGACAGGCGTCATACCAGCTGATTAATCTATACATCACCAAAACACGCTCGGGGCGTTACATCAACTATCGGAACATGCTCGGAGGGTCGCCTGACACGCGCCCTACCAGCAAAACAAAATCTTAAAACAGCCTCAGAGCTACATGTCAAGATTATGCAAACACATCATGGGAATACGCTTGGGGCGATTATACCAGCTAATTAATCTACGATTATCTATCAAACTATCGAAACATGCTCGGAGGGCCGCCTAATACGCGCCCAACCAGCAAAACAAAATTTAATACAAAAAACGCCTTGACGCGCCTCATTTATGCAAAAATCAAATTAATTACATTATAGGCCTACGCGCCTTTCTTAAAAAAAAAAAGAGAAGCTCCAAGAGCTACATGTCAGGGAAGCTCATGCAAAGATTACCCAAACACATCATGGGAATGCGCTCAGGGCGATTACACCAGCTGATTAATCTACGGAACATACTTGGAGGGTCGCTTAACACGCGCCCTACCAGTAAAGAGCGCCTTGAACACGCTATTCGCCCACGATTTTACCAGTTTAAACACAAGACACATCAATAACACTAGCCCGCAAAGGCGCACAAACAAAAGTTACTTTCTACTATAAAAAGAAAATCAACTACAGAAGGGTGGGCTCCCACAATAATAAAGAGCATTACAGTATACATTAAACATCAGCCAGTTTAGATAGCTCGGTTTCACAATCAGCAAACCGCTGTGCGACGAAATCAACGGAACCCCGTGCATACTCCACATAATCTTCTTCCTTGGAAAGTTGTTGCACGAGTTCATTATAGCGATGCCGCGCTTTACCTCGTAAATTTGAATTTGCACCGGCACGACGAATCAATTCCATAGTCTCACATTGTTCCGACAAGGCCACGCGGATGCTCTTACATCGTTGTTCATGTGATTGGAGTAAACCTTTAGTCTCCAAGAAGATAGTATGTAAGCGCTTCGTTTCCTTTTCAAGATTTGCGCGCTTTAACGCGCCAAGAATAGCGGGGAGAGCTAATACCCACATACCATCTGGAGATGCCATCTCGACTGATTGAAAAGAAACAAAATGACAAATTGAAAAATAGGCAGTTGGAAAACGCTTTTTTTTTATATATACTGACAAAACTTATACATTTAATGCAAAAGGAATTGCCTTGGGCATGAATGACATGTGTCAAATTAAGATACGTTTCCATTAACATTAAAAAAGCCATACGGCATCTACATGGGGAAAAGATTAGACTAACGGCATGACCGCGCCCACAGCTATGGCGCGCCTACAGCGCTCAAGTTCCGCGTCAATATCATTGACAAAACGTTCGGCCTCCAAGAGACCACTGAGAGCGCTAGTACGACGATCATGGGTTCGGTCCATTCGCCTACGAAGCCCAGCCTCATTATGAGAACCAAACTGAACGCCGGGAGCGTGACCGGCAACACAAGCAGCCTCCCACTCAGCGTGATGCTCATTCCAAATCTGTTGAAGAGCCTCATGATCTTCTCGCCTATGCGTGACTAACAGCTCCATCTCTTCCTTGACCGATTCCAGTCGTCCAATTTCTTGCTCTAAATCCAGAGGAGTAGACATAGACGGTGACGAGGACAAGGATACAAAATAGCCGCGTAAACGAAACGCCATTTGAAATTACTTGCAAAAAAAAACACACACAAAAAACACACAAGGAAAGAGAATGGGATAAAAAGATAATGAAACACACATATATATATACATAAATCCTCAAGAGTCAACATTCCAGGGGTACATTTATTACTACACAGAAATCGAAAAGACAACTCCCTTGACCGAAAACACCCTTTCTAGACACTTCGACTCCGAAACGAACGAAACAAAACAAAGGCACGGGTTAATGATGCATTTATTATGCGCAGAGCCCGAGAGCAGTCATATAAACTCAAAGTTGAGAATACTCGACGCGCCCTACAGCTTCGAAGGCGCTCCAAAGAAAC
>JAJJMA010024992.1:87339-120519 GCA_023529015.1 Papaver nudicaule
GAGTACTCTTGAGCAAAGAGTCCATGGATTACAGCTGAGGGCATACACACGTCTAAGTTCTGGCTAAGCCCAGTACTTCCAGCGGAATCCAGATTTGACGAAATCTGACAGGCGGACGGTTCACGAACCGGTTCCCAAACCAGAAACTCGGATTTCTTCTGAGTTCGAAGTGACTGAACATTTCGCGAACCGGTACGCGAATCCAATGTTGGTTACTTTGCTGGTGTTGGATTTAGTGGATATTCTTTCAGAATTTCATTTGAGTCAAACTCTAAACTCCTTTATCTCTTAGATGGACTTGTATATCACAGAATATCTTTTGTGTTCCATCTAATGATCCTCAATGAGTCAATAAGATAAGATTATCTCAGGTCTGTTGGATTCTATCTTGAAGTGTTTTTGAGCTAACAAAACACTTGGCAGATAATGATAAAAAGAATTCCAATTGAGATTAATCTCTATTACTTGGTTATCAAGTTTAAGGTTTCCTTAACTTGTGGGACAAGTAATTGATTGCTTTATTCCAAAGCAACCTATCTTATTGAGTGCTATATAAATAGAGGTGTCTACGGACAAATACCGCAAGCATCAAGCATACGTGAAGGTCCTTAGGGAAGGTAGCGTAAACTCTTTTCACTTCGGTGAACGCTTGTTGTGGTATAGTCATCCTCTATAGGTTGCAGCTCCTCTGGGAACTCCCTACGACTATAAAAGACTTTTCTTGAGAGTTGGGAAGCATAGGTAGGAGATTGAGACCATCTTTGGTTGAAATCGGATTAACCTGTAACCTTGGTAACCTGATCACGTTCTTGTCTATTCCATAGTACGTCTCTTCTGCTATACGGCTATTCAAGAACTGATACGTTACTCAACAAGGTTAGAAAGGTAGCAACGCACGGCTGCACTCGGTGTTGTAAGACCTAGTTAGCTCCAGTTATACAAGTTTCTTAAGTGATTCTTCGTGTATAACTGAGGTAGAGATAAGTTGGGCATAAGTTACTCGGTTTGCTTGTCATCCCCGATTTGTGAAGTAGATTTCCGTATGACCTGGATTTAACAATCTGAAGGAAGTCAACTTGTGTGTGGTAAACTGATAGAGGACAGTTAGACCATACGTCAACAATTAGGTTGCAAAGCCAGTATTGCTGACACAAGCCTTTGACAGCGGTCAAAGCAACTCCTAGGCCTGTAAAGGACGTCAGCTGGGGGAATCAAGTGCGTGACGATCTGTGGGGGATCTAGAGACGTAAGGAGTGCGACAGTAGCCAATTCGCTTGGAGGGCTTGAGTTGGTTTCTGCTACATCCCAGACCGAAGTCTTATAGTAGGCTAGTGTTTGTAGTCAGTTTGTACTGGGCGGTGTTCAATCTGGACGAGGTCCCGAGGTTTTTCTGCAAGGCAGTTTCCTCGTTAAAAAAATCTCTGGTGTCTTGTGTGCTTTTACTTTCCGCATTATATCTCTGATAGTATAATTAAAGCACCAAGTAGTACGTTATCCAATAACTATAGAGTTTAACTCCAAAGTCCCAACTTTGTAGAGTTGATCCCCAAGATCACAACTCCAGTTATTAGAGTTTGGATATTGATTTTTGAGATCGTCCAAACTTAAACCATAAGACTCACGAGCCAAAACGAAAAGTTGGTAGTATTTCGGTACCCCTCCTTTTTCAACCTCTATTTATAGCACTCAATAAGATAGGTTTCTTTGGAATTAAGCAACTAATTACTTGTCCCACAAGTTTAGGAAACCCTAACTTGCAAACCAAGTAAAAGAGATTTATCTCAATTGGAAATCATTAATCATTTATCTGCCAAGTGTTTTGTTAGCTCAAAAACACTTCAATATAGAGATCCAACAGACCAGAGATAATCTTTATCTTATTGACACATTGAGAATCGTTAGATGGACCACAAAAGATATTTTCGTGATAAACAAGTCAACCTAAGAGATAAAGGAGTTCAGAGTTTAACCCGAGTGAAATTCCAGAGAATATTCACCTGGGACGGTTCGCAAACCGTCCATCTGAATCACAGCCAAAAGTATCTATTTTCAGGTTCACGTTGGTACGCGTCCAAATAGACACTTTGGAACTCAGGAGAAAATCCGAGTTTCTGTTTCACGTACGGTTCGGGAACCGCCCGCCATTCAGATTAGGGTTTAACTGGACCCGCTGGAAGTTCTGGGCTTAACCAGTACTTAGACGTGTGAGACGCCCTCAGCTGTAATCCACTTGACTCTTGCTTAGATTCAGCCATATCCAACAAGTGATTTGCAAGCAAACCATTGCAATGGACAAATGGTAGCGAATCTATCTCATGCATCTTGTAACCTTAGTATTTGCGGGAACAAACACTAACATAACACATGGTCATGTAGACAAGAACACGATCTCAATCCCTATTATAACACTACTAAAGTAGCCGACTATTTCGAAAGATAGAGAAAGTAAAATAGAAGAATTTCCATAAAAGTCATAACTCCTACTAACCTTTTGTCGATGAAGAATAATTTATGTCTTCTTTGTCTTCACAGTCTTCGTCTTCAAGTTCTCTACTACTTAGTCTATATCCCATAGGGCTGTCAATCTTTGATATCCTATAGGATATTGGCAAATCCGTATCCGATAGTGTTAGTGCTATCGGATATCCGATATCCGATAATATCCTATAGGATATCGAAAATCAGATATCGTTACCGATAGCGTTAAGCTATCGGATATCGGATATTTATCCGATTTCTTAAGAAAAACCCAAATCAACTGGAACAGTTGAGTTCATCACCAGCAGAAACCAAAATCAACTCCAAACAATCATTCAAAGCAGAAATTCAACAAAACCCAAGCTTCAAATCGTCATCTGATCTCAATCCACCTTCACTTCTTCTCCAATTCATCTTCAGCCATCACTGATTCCCACATCATCACAAGCATCTTCTTCCCCAAATCTCAATAGACGGTATCGGCTTCATCACCATCATCAATCATTCATTCTGAACCAAAATTAGACACAACCCAAGTTGCAGAGCATCAATATAGTCTCAAATCCCTCTCTGGATTTCCCCAATTCATCAACAGCAGCTCAATTCCCCTTCTGTTCTTCTTCACCATGAACCACCAGCAGCTTCACTTTCCAATTCTCAGCATCAGTATCAGCACAACAACTTCCAGAACATAAACAACCCATTCCTTCTGCTCCTGTAGTCTTCAAATCCCCTGCCAAAGTCCGTCTTCTCTTCCACCAAAGTTTTTCTCTTCACTGTGAAGCTTTTCTTTCTGTGGTCGCAAGATCTGAATTTGAAATAGCAAGATAAGATAAAATCTGAACGGTGTAGATGCGAAACGATAAGATCTGAACGGCTAATATTTAGGATGTCATTTAAAATTACAAATACATCCCTATCCCTAACGGATATCGGATATCCGATATCCGATAGGGCCTAATCCGATTCCGATATGTTAAGAAGGAATAAATATCCGATATCCGATATCCGATATATCGGATAATATCCTATAGGATCTCGGATAAATTCAAACGGATATCGGATATCGGATTATTATTGACAGCCCTAATATCCCAATTCCGAAATCTAAACTCTAGTAGGCTAAATCAAGAATTGTATTTTGACACCTAAAACTGACAACTATCTTGACATACCAACGCTAGTGGGTTTGACCTGACAATGCCCTAACATGTTTACTTAGCTGTACTTAGTCAAGAATTAAGGTAGTGTCCCGTTGATCATGGCATTCCTTGGGCTTCTAATGACGGTTATATGGAGTGGTTTGCTACTGTTTCGCATCCAATAGAAGACTTCACCAACCCACCAATGGACGACTTACATCCCAACCTGCTACTGGGAAATTTGTAAGTGCATTTATTTCATGCGTTTTGAAGCTTTTTATTAACAACATTCTGTATATAATTTTATCTTAATTTACAGGCTTTGCGCCTTAAACATATCCTTGATATCGCCCCATGGCGAAATGGCGACGCAGCACATCCAAGTTCTACCAGATTGACCGAGGTTGCAAGAAAGATTGATATTTACCATAAGGATGAACCATTGGCTTAATTTGGAGAGATTGGGGAAGGTGAGTCAAGTCGTCAAATTGAAGAAAACGAAGACGACGAACCACTGGATTAAGAAAATCCATAAGGCAGACAAAACCAACGCAACAAGCTTTAACACAAGAAGAAACACTGAAAGTTTTTAAGAGAAACAAAAAATCCAAGTTGTAATTTCAAGTAGATTAACATGTAGTTCGAAGGTTTAAGAATAAAACCAATTAGTTCTCTTACGTTTGTTTGAAGTTTTAAGTAAAAGAAGATTTCTTTTATATTTTTGGATTCAATATCTATATCAGTTTACTATGTTTAAACTATTATAAGTTCTACTGGTTGCTTCAGAAGTATACAACAGATTAGCATTTCGCAGTCATCAGAAACTGAACGACTACATGTGAATATAGTCATTCAGATTGCAATTACTATAGGTGGAATTAGTCGTTCAGGTAGTAACGACTACGTGATGTTGGTCATTTTCGTATGCATTTTTAATCCACATGTTGTAAGGAGGTGGTATTGGAGCATCGATCTTTAACTTCATAGAAACCCAATGGTTCTTGTCCACGAAGGTCATCAAAATAACTCTATGTTTCTTACCTTTGATTCAAGCATGCATGATGGGAAGAAGGTTGCACAAAAGTGTTTTGAAAGGCAAATAAGGAATGTTCGAAAAGTTTGCGCCGCTAGAAGACCATCTAAGGGAATTATGAACCAATTTTTGGGGTCCATGGAGTCATTTTCATCCTCAAACTTCAATCTTTTTTCAACATTTTGTTGTACCTTTTCTCTGAGCCCAAGGTTGTATCATAAAACGTCTTGTGATTGAATGCTTCCGCATGCATATTGTTACGTACAAGACGGTAATCAAGGGACAAAACTGTTCAGCTATGGTAGTCGTTGAAATATGGACGACTTAGTGGGACTGTAGTCGTCCAGAATATGACTACCATGGTTCATTAGGGTCGTTCATTACATAACTCCTATTATTATTCATAGTCGTCCAGGTTGCGGCGACTAACCTTTGTTGTGGTCGTTCATATACTGAAGACTAGTTCGTCGAAATTTAAGGGAGAAAAAAAATCAATTGTAATCACTTACTTACCTCTAAACTATCTTCGGTAAACTCTGTGTCAATAGATTTGACAACAATCGAACCTTCTTGGAGGTGCAAATCATCTAAGGTTTGAGAATTTTGCATTAGGTTTTCAATTTCAATATTGAAATCTTCCATAATAATCTCTCACGAATTAACTGTCGGTTAATTCGTTATTGTCTCAATAAATTAATGAAAAAACCTACAAGGATAGTAAAAGATTGGTGTACTATAATTAAACATAATCTAACCTAGGGTTTTCAAACTTAATGATTTTTTAATGAATGTAGAAGAGTAATCATAGAAGAAGAAGAAAACAAATACTAGTCTAAGTCAAACCCTATTTACTTTTGTAGGTGGTAAATAGGAGAAAATAGGATTGAAAAGTGATTATTTTTATCAATTGTGAGGAGGGGTGGAAAAGAGTGAGAGTGTGGGTGGTAAATAAGTGAGACCAAAATTTATGGGTTATGGGACCAATTGTGTTGTGATTTTATCACTTAATTTTTTTTCCTTTTTTAAGCTATCTCACTGCAAGCGATCTGAAAATAAGTTTATAGTAAGGTGTGGACTTTTAATTCCTCCGACCTTTTTAGTGGATAACCGATAATGTCAGTTTTTTTTTATCTTAAATATTGATTTTTAATCAGATTTAAGAGTTTGAATTTATGTGTGCTAAACAATTCAATTCTAAATTTTTTTCAAGCTGATTGAAGTTTGTTTCTAAAATGTGGAAGAAATATCAAGTTTTCTTTTGATAGGCGTGATTATTTTTTTTTAGCCCGTCCGGTTATGAGCTTACGTCTGAGTCAAAAGAATTTTTTAACTGTTTCATTTAAAGGCACTTTTGCTCTTTGTCTTTGTGGTGTATTTCTAACTTGAATTTGGGCTTTAATCAAGTATAAATTATTGCAGTCAACAAATAGGACAAGAGTTGGACATATGCTGGGAATGACAGATAGAATGGAAGAACGGGAGAACGGAGCTTAGCTTTGCCATATAGAAAAAGAAGAGAAATAAGGTAAATAAGCTTGTATAGCGTTGTTCTTCATGAATAAGAAGAGACAAGTGAGCAACAATTATACATAGAGCGGGAAGAAATAGGGATGTGAGTTAATGAGAATTATTTGTAGTTTCCCATTTTATTTATTTAAATAGTATAATTTATATATACTTCTGTGGTGTCGATATATGCAGAACACCACTAAATCTTGCTTAGCTATTATGATTAGCAGAGTAATCCATTATTTCATTTATCTTCTACCATCGATTGTCTCCCTTCCATTTTTTATTTTGAAAATCACCGTTCCTCTATCTGATAATCCTTTTGCAGTGAGTGAGAGCGGTGCAACCTCTACGGTATGGATTAGCTTCATATGGTTTATGACAATCAGACTTTCCGCGGCGTCCAGTTCTGTCCCTACTGATATGTTCTTTAGGATGAAACAACAAACGACGATGAATTCTGGAATCCACCATCAATTCATTTTCTCCACTGATACAATCTCCAACTAAACCATTACATGTTTGTGTTGATGATCTTGCGACACCCACTACCACATCAGAAGAAGAAGCTGATGACCCTGCTATCAAACAAACCATTGCTAAAATGAAAAAGACCATACAAACTTTGCCAGCCATTATTATATAGACGAAAACAAACTTGAATGAAGAAATGGTTATTAGCAAGGAATCTGCCGTGATTCCCATTTATAGAAGTGGTAATGATCTTCCTCGCGTGTTGAATTCCTTTCTAAAAATAAGGTACGCTATGGATGAGTAATATTTTAGTTATTTTGTTAGGGGTTTCATTTGAATGATAGCATTACTGCATAAGGACGCCATCAACTTCAGGATGCTTTTAATAAGAGACGGAACCAGGAGTTTTTGACTGAGGGGCTGGGAAATTGATGTATACAATGAGATGAGAGTAGTCACTGGCACACAGCGCCACTCAAATTTAAGAACATATTTCAGTTGATTTTTTTTTCCCTCAAATTTTTGAAGCATAACTCTGAAAATCATGGCAATATACTAGAGAGGTTATCAGGGCTTAGTCTTATCTTATGGTCTTCTAATCCAGCACCTAGATCGGAAGTACACGTCAGATAGGTGACCCACCCAAGTTTTATGGTCTTTCTAATTTGGACATCTAAACGCTGAATCATATAGCGCCAAGCGCTGAACCATTCAACGTCAACAGTTTGGGCCGTTGGATAAATTAAATAGAATAAATACAAAAGATGTTTATTTAGATTTAATTAGTTTTCTAGAATATTCTTTTTGCGCTGAACCATTCAGCGAAAAGTAAATTTTCTGAGCACTGATCATACAGCGAACCAATATCGCTACTAGTCAGCATTCTAGATATATCTAGTGAGAGAAGTAGAAGAGTGGGAAAAGAAAAAGCTTTTGGCTAATCTAGAAGGCCAAATTGGTGCCATAAGATTTGGCCTAAGGTACATTTTGTTGAATATATAGTGTTTTCCATGGAATAGAACCACTACACCAACGTCGTTTCGAGTAAGATGTTCAAACGATATAGAGAATACAAGAACCATCAGAAAACAAAGAAGCCAACGATTCGACAAACAAAAGATTTTATTATTATTTGAACAAACCCTTACAAAGTGTTTACCTCACAAGAACTAGTCACTCAAAGCTCTCTCAAAATAAAAAACCCTAGCAGCCCTCTTCTTCTCTCACAAACAAGACGGTTGATTAACTCTCCATAAGAAGATACTTATACCTTAGACCCTAAGGGTCCTTTTATAGGTTACCCAACCTTGTCCCCGAGAACCCAGGATTTCCTAATCCGACTATAAGTCATATACTAGGAAACACTACAAGTTATTGTACCGTCCCATATATTCTAGAAGTATCGGGAACATTCTTTGATCACAGAACAATACCTAACAATCACCACCTTTTGTGACGTGAAAAAATCAGCTGCCATCTTCGTACTTCTTCACTTTGACGTACTAAAATCTTCTTTTGTCTCACTCTTATTCGGGGTTGCTCTCCTAAGAGCTCTCAATTGTCTAGGTTGATAATTAAGCCATGTCCGACATGGACACAATCACTGGCACCCTCAGTTGAGTTGTCTTGAACCTTTGTCTAGAAGTACCACCTAAGCCTAACCACCTCTTTGTTGCCTTAACACTACCACATAATATATTTGTCAAGGATCTTCTAGCACCACCGCAAGCAACTCTTCCAAGTAACTTATGCAAGCTCATGCATCGACTTGCCATTAATATTATATTGTTGTCATGATATACACTCATTACTCCATTTTTAGTAGAGTATCTCATTCCAACTGATTCTAAAGTACGTAAACTAATAAGATTCCACTTCATCTCCGGCACATTTCTAACGTTTGTGATTATTTGAATTGAGCCATCAAACAATTCCAAGAGGACTTCACCAACTCCATGAACCAGCAATCTAGAGTCATCCCTCATGTAGACAAACCCGTTATAATCTTCATAACTGCTGTATAATGAACGATTGTTGCAAATATGCACAGCGGCACCACAATCTAAAACCCATCCTCCCTGACCTATAAGGTTTGCAGGAGTCAGTAGGACCTCATCACGATAACCACCTTCTGCTAGCATCGCTACAGCTGCAGTATCTTTAAGAAAACTACCCGAATTGTTTCTTAAACCATCCTCCTTCCTCAGAAAATCCCTAGTACAATGCCCTGGTTGTTGACACTTGTAACAATCACATTTGAACACCGTTCTCTTTCATTCGTTGTTACCAGTTCTCTTCCCATCAGCTACAAACGCACCTTCAACATTATTACTGACTCGATCTCTCTTCGGCAACTAAAGCATTACACACTTCTAATGTAGTAAACGACGATCAACTCATAAAATTTTGAGACAACGTTTTATATGAAAGGAAGTGTCCAGATCAATTGTAGGGCTTTGTCTTGATCATTCATGTTGTTAGAGCATGTCTCGGTCAACCTCACTAAGTGTTGGTATGTCACTTAGTTGTCAACTTTAGTGATCAAAACTCGACCGCTAAACAACACACATTTAAGTGAAGTCATGTGAGAGAATTAACTTTAGGTTGTGGAAGATTTTGGTAGAATTTAGAATCACTGGTTGAAGAGTTGAAGAAAGACTGAAGATCAAACGAAGACATTCGGCTTCATCATTCAACAGGTTAGTGAATCTAAATAACGCGATTCCATTATCTTTTACACTTGTGCTACAAAAGACATAAACATAACTCTCAGCTTGAGCTTTACGTTATGACTTGATTACTTGTGATCAGTGTGTCTTATGATAACTCCACTTTACCACTTGTGGTATTAGTGTTCTAGTTATGACGTTCCAATATTGCTTAGAGCTTTCTTTTCTTCTCCGTCTCTAAGTTAATATAAAGGTTTTTCCTAAAACCTTTTCGAGTTGGATATAGCAATGTGATGTTATCTCGGTAGTACTACGGGATTTGATCCATCACAGTATTGTGTCTCTTCTTACTTAGTCTGGCTCAGTCGGATTGATTGCATATATTTATATGAGCCAATGTAAGAGAGATTGTGACTCACACTTATGTTGTGTAGACTCGTAATACTGTTGTTTCTGAGATCCAAATTGGACGTCGTGGTTTGGCTCTGAACTCTGAAGTTCTGAATCATTCATTTGATTCTGTATATGAACATGTTGTATGCCATATTTCACTTCTAGATTCTGAAACCATATTTATGTATCTCAACTTATGAATTTTCAATGTTTGAACCTCAATGTAGGTTTTGATAAAACTTGACGTTGATTTCGAAACCATAATCTGGTTTTCGCATTCATAAGCTATTGGTCAGAAACTTAAATATTGTGACCAATGAGATATAACAGATTCGAAACTATGTTTGTGTGGCTGACAGTGACTTGAGAATCGAGGCCAAGGTGTTTTGACCATGTGAGATCTAAAAGGTCGAAAAGACCTTGGGGTTTCCTAAAGGTTTATGTGAACCGGGAAATATATTCCTGTGCGTCGAGGCTAAAAAGGTGTGATGCTGAAATGGTTCTCGACCACGTGGACTCTCAAGTTCGACACCAAATATTTGTAGAGAATTTAATATGTGTTTCGTGTTTCGAAACCTTAAACAAGGTTTTGTTAAACAGAATCTAGATTCTGAAACCAAGCTTTAGGTTTCACTATATGGAAACTTGATTTGGGAACCTTAAATCAGTTCTGGTCATATAATGAACTTTAGGTTCCGAAACCATAATTTGGTTTCTGCCAAAACTGGCGTACGTTTCGAAACCTTAATAAGGTTGACTCAGAATGCGTAACTTCGAAGTTCAAACTCTACATTTTTTATTTGTGCTTCAACGAATTAATGAGTTTGATATTCTCGGTTTGAAGTTTGAATTCGTTCATCTTCAATGTACAACTAAGTGGGATTGAGTCATTATCTGGAAAATGGTTAGTCGCTCTAGTTAGTGGACCCATGATTACGGATCAATACTGTACGTGATTAAATCTTCGTATGCTTTACTACTTGATCAAATATTCATTTGATTAATTCATTTGATGTTTTGATTTGAATTCTTAGATATCATTAACGTGACATCTATATTGGAATCAAGAATTCTGGAGATTTAACATTTTGCTAGTTACTCGTGGAATCTCGCACCGTACTTCCAATGGTATATCTATTTGCATGATTCGGAACGTCTGAACCATTGTGTTCACTTAAGCTTAACACACAAGGCTTTGTCCACGTTTGTTATGATACGTTTATGCGGACCAGATCCCACTTCCACCTAGGTTCGTCTGGTTAACCCAGCAATACCAAGGAAGTAATGTCGACATTATAAAGCTGGTGACGATATTTGGAAGTAATAATATCTAAGGAGATTTTCGAAACTAAGGACACATTTTCGAATTGAGATCTTTCCCAGGGATCATATTTGGTAAGCACCATATTTCGAATTAAAAAGAAATATCCAAATATACCTTAAGATATTATTTTCTTTGATTGCTCTTGGCTAAACATGTTTTGAAAATATATTTTCTTTAGGGAATATATTTTTCTTAAATGTAAAATGCTAGAGTATTAGTACTCATTAAATGCTATGAGACTAAATGGGGAATTTCAGAACTATTATGTAAATGTGCTTTGTGGAATTTCCAAAATTAACTTTGCCTCATTTCAAAGCTAAAGCCTTAGTCAATATAAATAGGAGTGGTATCTCTCCTGAAAGCTTTAATCCCCTTGGCCAAGCTCTTCTTCGGAATTGTAAGCTTGTGTTGCCGCTTTTCTTTTCAGTTACCTTTGAGCTTTTGCTCTCGGTCTAGAATTGCGTGAAAGTATTCTCTCGGGATCGAGAAGCCTAGAAGTACCTCTTACGGGAAACTAGTTTATGTTTACTAGTCTTCTTTGTATTGTACTTGTGTTCTGTTCTATCACGTATATCAAACCTAACGATCTTGTTTATTCTAAGGTCCCTCTCTTTTGATATAAGGCCACTCAAGATCGTTGTGATTAGAACATACTCTTTATCTATTAACATGGGTTTGTCAGCAAGTCGCTTTCGGTTTGTGTGCCTAAACTATAGATATTGAGTGGAATCAAGATCGTTGTTATTGGATTTGTTCTTTGCAGGTACATCGTTCTTAACGGTCATATCATTTTGTTCTTGCTACAACTATCTGCTTGATTCCAACTGGGACGACAAGGTTACTCTTTCGGGAGTTTAGGTTTTGAAACCTTGATCGATATCTCGAGGTGTTTATTGCCTAAGTAAACTTAATAACCTCGCTCTTGGTGTGAAAAGACTTCGGCGAAATATATGTTAGTTACCAAGGATATCATCTAGCGATTTGACTTGTCGCTATTTGGTTGTTGTCCAAAGGTTGTAATCGTCCGATTGGAGGTCGGTTAGCGATAGTCCTCGCGACGGGCTGTGAGGCAACTCTTGCGTGAGACAGTAACGGGCGTCTGTTTACGTAGGGGAGTACATGTGCGTGACCACCTTGCTGTGGTTGGAGGCGTAGGAATACTGAGGGGAAATCATTGTGACTAATAGTCGTATTAGGGTCATATTGTCTGCACCAGCTAGTCCGAAGTCTGAGAGTAGGTGTGTTGGCGGCTTAATTCTTAAGAGTATTCAAAACTGGACTAGGTCCCCGGGTTTTTCTACGAGTTTGTAGTTTCCTCGTTAACAAAATCTTGTGTGTACTTTACTTTACTTCCGCATTATATTTGAGTCATCTTATATAATTAAAGTATCGTACTTGGTTGGTTGTCATAGTCTTTCGGATTCTAGTATTGACTCCCATGTGTGAATCAATCTGATCTGAAAGAGATCTTGTTCTTGAGTTCTTGATTTCAGAAACCGTTCAAGGTTTGACTTATAGGTGGACTAAAATAAAGATTGGTAGTGTACTCGGTCCCCTCGTCTTTTCACATGTTCTCACCAACGACTTCAAGTTTAGATATTAATGAATCAAAAGCGAAAATATGATCCATTACCGGAGTAATCTATTCCATCCTCATATCATGTAAAAGACCTTTAATAAAGATCATATTAGTCTTAGTTTTAGCCACGAAACTTTCAAGAGACTGTCATACCTATTTTGTTGATATAGCATCCTTGACCGCAGCAGGACCTTGTACTTTCCTTGTAAGATGAAGACGAATTTCCGACAAACACAATTTATCCATCCTTCTCCATGCATCAGTAATATCTTCAACACTTTTGATTTCATCTGATTCTTTCTTTTTATGTTCCTTCATCTTTGGACCTTTTAGGGCATCATCTAAATCCAACACAACAAGATAGTCATTCATACTTATCTGCCATAGACTAAAATCAGAGCTCCCATCAAACTTCTCCATACGGTATGATTTTAATTCACCATATTTTTCCATCGTAGAAACTCCTTCTCTACTATCCACGCTCACCGCAGCAATTGTTGAATATATAGCGTTTTCTATAAAATAGAAACCACTACACCTACGTCGTTTTGATTAAGATGTTCTAGTGATATGGAGAATACAAGAACCAAAATATTACAAAGAAGCCAACGATTTGACAAATAAAGTATTTCACTATTCTTTGAGCAAACCCTTACAAAGTGTTTACCTCACAAGAACTAGTCACTCAAAGCTCTCTCACAATAAGAACCCTAACATCCCTCTTCTTCTCCAACAAACAAACGGTTGATTAACTCTCTAGAAGAAGATACTTATACCTCAGACCCTAAAGGTCCTTTTATAGGTTACAAAACCTTGTTCCTCAAGAACCGAAGATTTCCTAATCCGACTAGAAATCCTATAATAGGAAACACCTAACTTAGGAAACACCACAAGTTATTGTACTGTCCCATATATTCTAGAATTCTCTTGAACATTCTTTGATCACGGAACAATACCTAACACATTTTGGTTATACTGCCAAATATTTAGTCATTCTTCATAGGCATACTACTTAAACTTATTCTACCACCCACCTGGAGTCGGACTAGCGCAGGAGTAGTTAGCTTTGGACGAACATCTACTTTGGACTCTCCCCAAACCATAAGCCGAGGAGGGATGTAATGTCAATGAACCCTTTGTCTTTGGATTTTAGATAAGGTATTACAAAAAACGACGTGACTGGGTCATTCTGATGGAGCACCACGAATTTCTATTATATATACAGTATGAGTCGTTACACATACCGAGGCATAAACAATTTCTAGGGGAATATGGGTCTCATTACCCTGAAATTTATAGGAGCCCACATGATCAATGTGTCTACTTAGTTTTTGTAATGTTTATCCGGCACTACATGAATAAATTTTGATAAGGTATAAAGTATGTTAGCTAGTCTGATATTTTCTCAATTGACAAGGAGGGTGCATCATGCTGCAGTCTAACCGTACTAAATTTCCACCTTTCTGGAAGCTTGAAAAGCTTATGAGCAATGGTTGCTTCTAGGGGTGAGCAATTGACGGACAACTGCAGATTAGGGGTCACCTGTGTCCAATCCGTCAAAGTTGCGGATTTGGAAAGTCTACTCGTGTCCAGTTCAATCACCCGCAGATTTGACCATCCGCGGATGAGCGGGTGATACAGACTGGATGCGGATTATCCGCGGACTTCAGTCAAAAAAAGTAAATAATAACAAAGATTAAGTTCAGAAACTGATTGAGATTAAGCAATACAAATACAAACATGTTAGGGCATTGTCCGGTCAAACCCACTAGCGTTGGTATGTCAAGCTAGTTGTCAGTTTTAGGTGTCAAAACTCAATTCTTGATTTAGCCTACTAGAGTTTAGATTTCGGAATAGGGATATAGACAAAGTAGTAGAGACCTTGAAGACGAAGACTGTGAAGAGAAAGAAGACATCAATTATTCTTCATCGACAAAAGGTTAGTAGGAGTTATGACTTTATGGATATTCTTCTATTCTACTTTATCTATTCTTTCGAAATATAGTCGACTACTTTAGTAGTGATAATAGCGATTGAGATCGTTTTCTTGTGTAACGTGGCCTTGTGTCATGACCAGTGTTTGTTCCCACAAAAACTGTGAGTACAAGAATGAATGAGATAGATTCAGTGCCATGTGTCCATTGCAATGGTTTGCTTGCAAACTGTTAGTTGGATATGGATGAATCTAAAGGAGTACTCTTGAGCAAAGAGTCCATGGATCACAGCTGAGGATGTACACACGTTTAAGTTCTGGCTCAACCCAGTACTTCCAGCGGAATCCAGATTTGACGAAATTTGACAGGCGCATGGTTCACGAACCGTTTTGCGTACCAGAAACTCGGAAATTCTCCTGAGTTCGAGATGGCTATTTATTTCGCGTACCAGTACGTGAACCTAACAGTAGTCATCTTGCTGGTGTCGGATTTAGTGAAGATTCTTTCAGAATTTCACTCTGAGTCAAATTCCAAAGTCCTTTATCTCTTAGATGGACTTGTGTAAAACATAATATCTTTTGTGTTCCATCTAACGATCCTCAATGAGTCAATAAGATAAGATTATCTCTGGTCTGTTGGATTTCTATCTTGAAGTGTTTTTGAGCTAACAAAACACTTGGCAAATAATGTAAAAAGAATTCCAATTGAGATTAATCTCTTTACTTGATTTCCAAGTTTCCTTAACTTGTGGGACAAGTAATTGCTTGCTTTATTCCAAAGCAACCTATCTTATTGAGTGCTATAAATAGAGGTGTCTATGGACAAATACCGCAAGCATCAAGCATACGTGAAGGTCCTTAGGGAAGGTAGCGTAAACTCTTTTCACTTCGGTGAATGCTTGTTGTGGTATAGTCATCCTCTATAGGTTGCAGCTCCTCTGGGAACTCCCTACGACTATAAAGACTTCTCTTGAGAGTTGGGAAGCACAGGTAGGAGATTGAAACCATCTTTGGTTGAAATCGGATTAACCTGTAACCTTGGTAACCTGATCACGTTCTTGTCTATTCTAAAGTCCGTCTCTTCTGATATACGGCTATTCAAGAACTGATACGTTACTCAACAAGGTTGGAAAGGTAGCAACGCACGGCTGCACTCGGTGTTGTAAGACCTAGTTAGCTCCAGTTATACAAGTTTCTTAAGTGATTCTTCGTGTATAACTGAGGTAGATACGAATTGGGCATTGCTTACTTGGTTTGCGTGTCAGCCCCGATTTGTGAAGTAGATTTCCGTATGACCTGGATTTAACAATCCGAAGGAAGTCATCTTGTGTGTGGTAAACTGATAGAGGACAGTTACACCATACGTCAATAATTAGGTTGAAAAACCAGTATTGCTGACACAAGCCTTTGGCATCGGTCAAAGCAACTCCTAGGCCTGTAAAGGACGTCAGCTGGGGGAATCAAGTGCGTGACGATCTGTGGGGGGTCTAGAGACGTAAGGAAGGCGACAGTAGCCAATTCGCTTGGAGGGCTTGAGTTGGTCTCTGCTACATCCCAGACTGAAGTCTTATAGTAGGCTAGTGTTTGTAGTCAGTTTGTACTGGGCGGTGTTCAATCTGGACGAGGTCCCGAGGTTTTTCTGCAAGGCAGTTTCCTCGTTAAAAAAATCTCTGGTGTCTTGTGTGCTTTTACTTTCCGCATTATATCTCTGATTATATAATTAAAGCACCAAGTAGTACGTTATTGCCTAACTGTAGAGTTGACTCCAAAGTACTCTTTGTCGAGGTTTAACAACTCCAGTTATAAGTTTGGATATTGATTTTTGAGATCGTCCAGACTTAAACCATAAGACTCACGAGCCAAAACGAAAAGTTGGTAGTATTTCGGTACCCCTCCTTTTTCAAAACATACTTAAACCAAAAGAGTATTAAGTTCTTAACGATAATAAAACAAAAAAGGACGACAAAATTAAAAGAAAAGAATACTAAGTTCTTGGAATAATAAACGACTTTCGACAACCAAAAGTAAAATACTTAAGCGATATATGAAGAGTCCCTCTATTTCACCATATTTCCAACAATATCCTTACTATATTAATATAATTCTTGTATTACCTATGGGTGCTGATAATCCTCGGATTTGATAATCCCGCGTCCAGTTTGTCAAATTTGCGGATTTGGAAAATACACCCGTATTTAATCCATACGCTTGCGGATTGGGTGTCCACCCGCAATTTTGCGGACGGATGCGGATGAAATCCGCGGGTCTGGACATTTTGCTCAGCCCTAGTTGCTTCAGAAATTGTGACCATAAGGATTGCCAATTGGATAGAGAATGAGTTGAACCGACCCATTAGAGTAAGATCAAAAAGATGGGCTTCTTTAAGAACCTCATGCCAACAAGGATCTCTTCAATCCGTTGATTAAACCTAATTTCAAGATTGAAGAGAAAGAAATCTGAGTTGATGTAACAAAAAGAGAGAAATTTCATTAAAAGCACACAACATAGAATCTATCAGACTGTCTAGCTATTGTATTCGAACTGAAACTTGACCGCCGAATCGCTTACGCCAGACTCGACAATCAAGCGAGGCGAAAGGGGGGATGGCATGAATAAACTTGTAAGAAAAAGATAGCAGCAGTACTAGCTAGCCTAGTTAGCAATTCGGCGAACGGTAAAAATGCGGGACGGTAAACGTGTGCGCATTAATCGGCAAGATTAAAAGTGAATTCGGTCAAATATGCGGTCAACTATATAGGATTCTGTCAAAATGCGGGAATTCGTACGCATGTGTTTAATGCGTTTCATATATTAAAATGTGGCAAAAAAAAATCAGCATTTATACAATGTACATGTGACATATATATGAAAAAAATCTAACAAAAATGTACGCATAAAATGAGGACGTAACAAGTTTATGGCCAAAAAAATAATTTTGGGACAAAAATGAGAAGAATGTTAACATTTTTCCAAACAAATAATTTCATTTTCATGGATAATATAGTTTAAGCGTAATTTTACGTTGAAAAAGGATTACACAAAGGATTACACATTGTGGTCATCCAATAGCTCTCATTTAATCAAAACAAGATGATGTATGGACCCACCACATATGATTTGCAGAGGTCCACTATGTTTGTGTCATAAGGTGTAATTCTTTGTGTAACACCCTTTGTCAGTGTAGAGTTTTTGACAGTTTAAATACTAAAGCATTGTCCAACAAAGGGGACAAACTTACATTTTGTGACCTACAATCAAGCAACATAACATTAAAAAAAAAAAAAAAAAAAATCTTGCTAGCTAAAGAAAACAACGTGGGACAGCTAACTACATTAATAAGGCGCATTTAATACGTATTCGTAGAAAACATGCATTATTCGGCTTGACATGAAAAGCCGCATTTTTTATACGGGGTTGGTAATGAACATAGTTCGTGACTATTCGCGAATTATTCGGCAAAAGTGCACAAATTTGCTAACTAGGCTAGCTAGTGCACAAATAGTGCTAAGCTGATCTTCAAAACAAAAATCACGTATACCCCTTTACAGAGAAAGAAATTAACCAAGGAATCATTTGGGTCTTATTACAGGTAAATTGGATCATACAAGCACACATCAGGAAGGAGCCAAGTATGACTGCACCATCGACAACTCAGTTAACTGCCACACCAAAGTGTATATACGTATTCACCAAATCCCTGTAAGTTAGCCTAGGTCGATGTAGATTGAGAAGGTTAGTTCAACATTCTTATCGAGTTGTTGTAACAAGAAGTCAGTCTTTATCTTGAGTATGTCAAAGTATTTATCTTTGTAACTAACTTGTATTTATCTTTGTCATTCATTATGTATAAATATAGGAATGTACTGTAAACGAAAATCTCATCACAGAGATTTATTCTGATGATCATTAATATAATCAACCCAATGGATTTCCTATCTCTCGATGAATAATCCCTCGATATCCATATTTTTACATAGTATCAGTGCGGTGAGATCCGCTAAATTGCTTCCGCTTCACAATTTAACTTATCAATTCTATTCTTTAATCATTTTTGATTTGATTTTCAATTTCAGGTGATATTCAAGGCTATACCTGTTGTGTTTCTCGGCATCATCAGAAGATGTTTCACTTCCTTCACTTGAAGTAAGGTTTGTTGATTTTAGCCTGTAAAGTTGTCATCAACTCATTTTTGTTGGTATAGTTTTCTTGTTCTCCTTCCAACAAAATTAATATCAATATCTTTCAGCCTTTTGGTATGTATCATCGTTACTGATGTTTTTATGCTCAATATTGGCTTGTTGGTGTTTTACATCATAGTTCTCATGCCAAATTTTATCTCTTTATCTGGGCAGACCCAAGATTATTTTCTTACTTAATGATATCAATCATCATTGATTGAGGATATCATTATTCCAAGCTTCAACTTGTTTGTCTAAGTGTTGTTGTTGATTCACTGTTGATATCGTGGAATGACTTTTCGGTCTCTTGCATTTTACCGATGCTGCAAACCTCGTAGATAATATTTATCCTTTTATTTTCAATTCAGTATCATTTTTTATCAAACTTGGTAGGGCTGTGATAACAGTTCCGGAGTATTTTCTTTCTGAAATCCAGAATTAATTCCCTAAATATTCTTATTTTGGATCACCCAAAATATATTCTCTTAGCAGATATTTCGTATCTCAGTATATTCTTATTATCTGCATAGTCACATATATTTCCATTTAGATTTGTATTCGAGATCTAAGCTATTCTTGCTCCGATTTTTAGAGCAAATATTAAGTTGTTTTTTGTTTGGCTGTTAAACACAGTATTTTGTCTTTCTTCAATATCAGTGTGTCTTATTGAAGACCTGAAGCTTATTTCTCTCATCTAACAGGCTATTATCTTAAAGACCCATTTTTCGGTTCAATATTAGCTTGTTGTTAATGTTCAAAGATATCTCCTCCTTGATCTATATCCAAGATCTCATTACTTACGACATGCTCCGATCCATATGGGTACTTTACTATCAATCCGCAGCTATCGCCTTTTAGTACTGCTTAAATAACTCAATCTTCCATAAATCAATCTTCCCTTAAATGTTCACTTTGTTTTAATGTTCATTACAGGTGTATTAGCTTGACTCGATATTTTTTTTTCGGTCAAGTTCAATTCTTATATCTTTGAACGCTCCATATCTTTAGTGTTCTCAAAATTATGAGATTCATCTATACATATGTTTGCAAGTACTCTTTGTTGATGTCAAATATTTTGCCATCATTGTCAAACTGATGATTCCAATCAGTTTTCTCTTTTATTAATCACATATATTGTCACAATTTCACTGTGTTAGGTTTCAATCCAATATTGTGATATCAATTGTTCTTGACATGCTAGTCCATCTAGTTCATATATCTCTCTTTGCATACATACATTCGAAGCATGATAATGGATAATCATATACATGCTTTGTCAACATCAGCCACGAGTATTAATAAGGGAGATTATTACTTTGGAATCTTTCGTTTTTGCTAAGACTTACCAAGGTTTTGAGCATTTCTTTTATTATCAATCGCATTACTTTGTTTCTGCCATGAAACTCTTTGTTTACATTTTTATAGATTTTACATATGGGTGTACATCATAGACAATTTTATGAACTCATTGCTAACTCATCACTGTTATCAGTAAACAAATATGATCTGTCCCTAACTTGTTGGCTTCCCTCTATAATTTAACATCAACTATCTTTGTTGTTCTCTGAACCATGAGTTTCGATCTTCTCATAGTATGATCATTGGTATCAAACATACACCTAAGATAATCCTATCTGTTATCAAAATCATACTGGTGGTTTTTGTATTTCTTCGATCAACACCTAAATCAGGTGTTTGAATGTTTTACCCTTATCAATCTTCATTTTTTAGATGGTATGTCTACTCATTATGCATGTCTCAAATTTTGTTCTTTCTGTCAAGAACATTAAAGGTTATTAGAAAATACTTATGATTTTGGAATAATTCTTCACGTCTAGTTTTTTCATCCTATCAATCATAGTACTACTAAACTTACGTGTTTCATTGGCAACAAAATCTTTGAATCTCTTTTTGGCTTATCTGCCTAAGATCTAATCATAATGTTGTCAAAATGATTGACTTTAAAATCAGTTGTTATCAATCGAATTCAGTCTCCTCAAGATAACATTTTATCATCAATATTCTTATTTAGTCATTGTTTTTTAATGGTGATTATTACCTTGACTAATTACGGTTGCTACCAAATTAAGTCAGGCTTACAAGATCATCATAATATCAAATCATGTTCTCTTTTTCCTCCCGAAAGTTGGGGATGATATACTTGGTTATGCTGCGTGCCTTGCCTTGTCTTTGATGTGAAAGAAACTATTAGTCGATTTCTATTTTCTCCCATTTGTTGAAACATCTTCTACATCGGTTGTTTCTTCTTCTAATTCAAGTTTCCTTTCTGCTCTAGTCGAAACAATCCTTTTATTGATCAATTTTCATTGTCACTGCATAGTTCTTACCGTCGACTGTTAGCCTATCTCCCAAGTCCTTAGTCAATTGTTTCTATCTATGTGTTAGATTGTTTCCATTAACCTGGTCTATCTTTATGTTTTCATCTTTCTCACGGACAATTCCGAAAATATTTCCATTTTCGATCGAAGGATACTTAATACTCGCTCCCCAATTTATTTTGTTTCATAATGTATCAAAGTATGTCGTCATTTGTACCCAAATTTATGGTGTACTTTCAAGATTAGTACGCGGGCAATCCTAGATCTTTTGTTCGTTAATTCTCATCAATAACCTCTTTTTCTGATTTTCAAAATCTTGACTTGATTCGAGGGTTATTATTTTTCCAGTAGATGATTCTACAATTAGATCAATCATTACATTAGCATACGATCCTCAATTGGTCAGAGGTCGACCACAATCTCTTCATATTTATCTTCAAATCAACTGCATGCTTTTATTACACTTTGTGCCATGTTTGTCCGTCATTGTCATTTGATGAATTTTAACAACTATCAATTTGTTCTCACAAATTGTCCTTTTTGATAGAAGAGATTAATTTAGCAAAATCTGTGTTCTATCTTCAAATATTCTTAGATTATTTTTTCCCGTCAACACAATATCATGAGTTTGTATTGACATCAATAGTCTGTGGCATCTCAAAGGTTGAGTTTACTCACCTACACAGACTTCTCCATTTATTGCATTTTTACAGTCCACGTAAAAGATGATTGTAACTGTGTAAAATCCCATGGGTTAGATCTTACACAGTACACCCAAATATGATACATCCACATACACACAATCATTTCCCAATCATATACCAACACAACAATCATATGAAGTATAAAGGAGATAAGAGTTAGAGATACTTGACAAGATGATTTACTTGGTTCACCCATAAAGTAAGGGCTACATCCAAGGGTTCCACTAATATAAGTTTGATTACAACACTCCATTACCTTGCTAATCTTCTATGTTTTGTTCCTTAAGTGAGAACCTTAACCTTAGTCTTGGGCTGTAGAGAGCAAGTAGGACACTTTTCCTCTCTCCAGACCAATCCCAAAATGTCTCCAACCCCTTTCTCAGTAGGTTAGTTCACTATTTATAGACCCCTTAACATGGTGGTAAACAGCTAATACAAACAAAGTTAGACTGACACTATTTGTCATGACTCGCCGACACCTATGCCTCGGCGAGCTTACTTCTTTCTTTACACGCATAGACGAGAGAATCTTCTTGGAGATAAGGTTGATGACGCATCCTCCACTGAGTCAACCAGTTAACCTGACAATATATCCGTTCTGACTTCTCTTAAATGCTCACCTAAATACCACCTAACTATCACCTAACAATTGGCGACAAGTCTTTTACTCGTTGAGACCCTGCTCGCTGATACCATACTCGTTGGTAACTTACTCGCTGATTCTTTTGTCGCCCGTCTTGTTACTCGCTGATCCCGGACATCTCAGCTGCATTCTTTTTATACAACAGCTCGTCTAGGATGCTTTTATATCGGATAGGTATTTTCTACCCTTACATTTTGCCTCTTTCATCTCCTAAGACTTTAGTCGCCGGGGATGAAACTTCCATATGTCGCCGAAAATACCTCCCCACGTTCTCCATTAGCCTTTATTCACGCCACACGTCCACTGCCATGCATCCGTTACTCCACGTGTCTTTCATGCATTACTTCCACTTTATGACTGGCAACCGTTATACCCATTACTCTTCTATAGCTTATAACCGTTATCGCCGGTTGGCTTTCCCAGCGCCCCTATAAATACTCGGCTCTGCATCTGCCTCCTCCTTTACGAGTTTCTTTTTCCTAAACCCTAATCTTTCTGCTGCTGTTTACATTTCAGCTTTTCATCTTCTTCTTTCTTTCACACAGGTTAAAGGTTTCCATTATTCCTTAGACAATTGCTACTTCTTCTCCTTTTTATCTTTTAACGATTTCTCCACCAATATCTGCTACAGATCTCTTTCCTGCCCTTTTTCATCATCGATAACCACCATTCTTCATCTTCTCCGGCTAACCTTCCACCGGAAACCACCAATCTTCATCTTTTTCAACCATCTTTAAGTTATTTTAATGGCTCCAAAACCCTCCAGATCTAAAAGCACAGCTAGTAAAACCAAAACTTCTGACCAAAAGGTGCCAAACTGGAAGACTGATTGGCCTGGCTACTGTGCTCATTACAAGGTAGAATACCTTAACCCCAAAATCCATTCTCTCCCTGAGACAAAGAAAGCATCTGATTTACTGTCTGTCGACGATCTTCTTCGATCCGAGACGAGTAATACTTGGGCTGCCGTTGCTTTTGGTCAGCTAAAGGCTGGGCTAAAGTTTCCTCTCTACAATCCGAGTAATACCTTTGTCGTTGATCTTCTTGTGGCGATAAATAGAAGTCCATTTCAACTAACGGGGAATGCTATCCGAGTAATGACTGAGTGGAGCATGCGCCGAGATGGACAAACAAATTATCCTCACCTCGCCAAGCTAGATGCTCACAAGCCTGAGGAATTTACTGTGAAGAAATTCCTTGAACAATATTCTGTGGCTTCTTGTAATAGGAGAACTGATCCTTGGGCTGCTCGATTTACACCCAAGGCGAATTACCCTGCTGCTGACTTGTTACTCGCCGACGTCGAGTTCACTAGTACCAAAGAAAAGCCAACTGTTCGTCACAGTTCTGAGGGTGACTTTTCCAATCTTCCTTGTCTCGTCGACGGGCCTTGGTTACTTGGCTGGGAGGATGAGGAGAAAACCAGAATCCGAGAAGCTTTTTTGCCCGAGCATTCTCACCTCGCCAAGCATACCTTTTGGAACGTAGTCTGGCCTGATGCTGACAAGTATGCCAAGGATGAGAATGGCAAATTTCTTAGGGCAGAAGATAAAGGTTACGTCAAACTTTCGGCTGATGCTGCTGCTGGGACAAAAAGAGGGCGAGAAGATACCGCCGATGCTTCTCAGGTAAATATATATCTGTATTCACTAGAATTATTCCAGAGTTAACAAAGGTCCAGCTGAAGATCTAGAAACAAGCATTTTAATTAAACCCATTTTAAAAATATATGCAAATATATTTTTAAAATATATATCTATATTTGCCTCTGCTTGTTCCGAGATCTGATAGATGTATCTTTGGTGATATTCAATTTGCAGCGCCCAAAGAAATATAGGCCGTCTCCCGCCGAGGTAGCTGAAGAACTCCGCCAACTTGCTGCCAAGAATCTGCCTCCTCCTCCAGTTTCTTCTGAATTAGTTAAGGAGGCTGCCCCTAGCCAAGAAAATCTTAAATCCATCGCCGATGAATCCATCAAGGGTAATTCCAGCATGCTCGTCGATCAACCCTTGAAGGATAGCTCTGCCAATATTCTTACCATCGAGAATATTGAGGACGTGAATCCAGACTCGGAAACATATCCCAAAAGTAATGAACATCTTGACATGGATCTGGACCAGCCCAACATATCTGGTGGTCATGATACTTCCGGACCGTCTTCTTCTTCGAAAAACCCTAAGATTCCCTCTGTTCAACACACTCCTGCTATTTCTGTACTTGAGTCACACCTCGCTGGCTTAACCGTTCTTGATAGGTTGCCTCGGCATCCTCTTGTTCCTCAGCCTGCTAAGGGACCTGGGTGCTTGCAAGTAACTGCCCCTAATATGCTCGCCGAAGCTTTTGACAAGCTTAGTGTGGCGGATGACTGCTCAGATCATGAGTATTATGAAACCTTGGCACAATATAGTCGCCCTGGGTTTGTGCATCACCCAAAATTTCACACAGCTGCAGATGTCATCCCTTATCAGGAGCACTTCAACCTCTTCAATATGGTGAGTATTTTTATGGAATTGCATCTTTTTTAGCTCTTGTCATCATTTGAGACTTATGCTTATTCTGTGTATTCTCAGCACTTTCACCACTGTTTGAGTGTTGGCTCGGCCCTTGAAGGTCTTGGCCGTGAGAACATCAACCTTAGGAATCAAATCAGTCAACTGAAACATGATGCCGTGGTGCGTGGCCAAGAGGTTGAGAGGTTAAAGAATGAGGCCAGAGATAGAAGCCTGACGGTCACCACTCAGCAGAGTAAGTTTCTCCATATCTTTTGTTATTATGTTATCTTTCTCCCGTTTTGCTTCTTTCGCCGACCCTTAGATTTCCTGCCCTCCAAGGTTGCCATTCCTCTGATGACGATAGGCTTAGGCGAGCTGAATCTGAAATCGAGAGACTTAGTAATAGCAACTTTAAGCAGTGCAGCCAACTATTCATCTTCCAAAAGGACCTTAAATGGTGTCGCCGAGAGTTGGATCAGGACGTTGACATTATAAGAAATCTTTGTAATACTTATCAAGCTGCTCGATCGGAATTAGGCCAAATGACTAGCCAACGTGACGCTGCACTTCGCCGAGAAGAGATTGCTCTAGCCGCTAAAACGGAAGCCGAGACAGGTCATAAGCGAGCTTCCTTCCTTTGGAAAGAAGAAAAGTCCAGAGCTGACAAGTTGGCCTCTCAAGTTATTAGTTTAAGTACTGAGAAAGAGACCGCCGAGTTTCAGATTCAGCGCTGGAAAGATATGGCGGAGAGACGCGAAAATTTGACGATTGATTTATACAAGCAATGCTCTGACCAACAGCGCCGAATAGAACAAATGTTAGGTCCGTGTGCTAACGAAAACTTCGAGTTTCATATGACTCAGTTTAGGGAAGCACAGGAAGTTATGCGAGATCATGTCCGCAACCTAGAAGGTAGCTTTTATAGGGTTTACTCATGACTTATCATGTTTACGCTTATTTTCCATCTTCTTTACCATATCATTCTTTTTCTTTGTTTCAGCAACCATTCAGAGGCTAAGGAATGAAGCAGACCAAAATCAGGAGGTCATTAAAGGCTGCCATGAACTGGAGATAAAGGTCCAGGATCTTTCGGATCAACTGAAGGAGCATAAGCTTTGCCCCAGCAAGATAGATGAATTGTCTGGGAAGCTCAAAGAACATGATTCTTGCGTCGGTCAGCTGGCTGATCTGAACAAGCAACTTCTTGACCATGCTTCTTGTGCTGGCAAGATGCAAGAGTTGGAAAGCGCCCAAGATAGTCTTCAAATTGAACTCGCCGAGGCCCTGGACGATGTCCAATATTGGGAGAAACGTCATTAGGACGATGTCGTCAGTGCTGCCTTCATCGGCGCGCAGGATTTTGCTTATAAATTCCTGCCTCAGTACAAAGTGGAGATTCCCTCGGCCTACAAACGTCTTACTCCTGATCAGCTCGCCATGCAAGAGAAGGCAAGCCTCAAAGGAAAAGAAGTGCTGGGTGAAGAAGAGAATGAAGAAGAGGAGGAAGAAGAGAATTATGAGTCTGAGGAAGAAAGCTCAGAAGAGGAAGCTGAAGATGAAAATCTAAAGGGACAAAATCTATCCCTTGTTATCTTTGCTGGAACTGTCGGCGAGCAGACTTCAGGAATGGCGACTGTTAATGCTAGTCAACCAGTCGTCGAGCAAAGTACTGTGGTAGTTATTGACGTCGACGAGAAGAATACGGGAAATCTTGGCGAGCCAAATGCTGCTGGAACTGTTAGGAATGACTGCCATCCTGACGATAGCGGGACAGGCGACATAAGCGCATCTCTTCTCGGCGACTTTAATCATGACAAGCCTCCTACTCCCAAGAGTCCTTTTCTAGATCCTAAGTGTTAAAGGGCGATTTTGATCTCGCACTGCTAGATCAAAATTTTTTCCGTGTTAAAGTAACTTTTCTTCTGTTTTTTGAATGTTGTGGTAGATGGACTATTGCTCCCTTAGCTTTTGTAATTTTCTTGCTATCTTTGATTTTCATGTAATGAACCTTTTTCCCTTTGAATGTTATTTTGGCGAATGTTGTTTTTATGTCTAATGACATATGCTTTGCTTTCATTTTCCTTTGCTATGCTTGACGTGCTTTCCTCTATTTTGTCTTCAAAGACTTAATCTTACCAAAGAGTGAAGCCCTGTCCCTCGCACGGCCAACAATTTCTGGACCATTGAACTAACAATTTATTAGAGCAGCAGGGTAGACCCCAGCCGTAACCATTACTTGTGCCCGTCGGCGATCTAATATAAGTAGAATGGGTTGCCCTCATAGACTTCAATACACTCCGCCAGGAGTGATGCTATGGCGTAGACGGATTAGCACACCAGCGGAACCGCCGATGTGATGCTACAGCAAAAGGGGACCTTATTTCCTTACAAACACTTACAGATCAACAAGTAACACGACTGGTCTTACAACTAGCCTGGGTTGGACTAACCATTGCGATAAGGGCATTCACTCGACGGTAGTAAGCTTTCGGCGTATGAGGTCTTGACTCTTAGTTGATTTATTGATTTGGGCATTATGCCTTTATTGAGGGCACTTGGCCTTAGTACCTGATCAGGGTTTTGTATGGCATTTGTTGCCTTGGGCTTTTGTGCCTCTGCATATGGCTTTTATAGCCTGTTATTGAGTATTTTGCCTCAGCTATGGTGCTCTTGGAGCTTTAAAATCACTGCAGTTAGACTACCCAGTGAATGAAAAATGCAAATGACTCAGGGGTTTGTTAACGGGGTTCGGCGCATGATAGCAAACCTACGTCCCCGGATCTTATTCGCCGCTATTTTACATAAGCTAATAAGACTTCTTGGGTATTATGCCCGCCCAAGACTTCGGATTTTACATGGTATCCATCAAGGATAGTACTTCTTAAGGAACCTGGCGTTCCAAGGATGTTCGAGTTGCACGCCATGCTCATCAATCAGTACGTACGCTCCTGGCCCAGCCACTCTTTTGACCACGTAAGGGCCATCCCATACAGGTTCCAGCTTCCTGCACCCTTCTCGTTGAGATGGGGGAACTTCTCGGAGCACTAACTCGCCGGGTGAATATTCTCTTGGAATCACTCGCTTGTTATATTCTCTTGCTAATCGCCGATGATAATTCTCCATGTGTGTAAGGGCGATCAGCCGCTGCTCTTCTAAGTCATCTAGCTTGGCTAGGATTAGATCTGTATTCAGATTCTTTTCCCATGCCTCATGCTTTGTAGTGGGCAAAATTACTTCAGATGGGAGTACTGCCTCGGCGCCGAAAGTAAGTAAGAATGGAGATGCTCCAGTTGCTTCTCGAACCGTAGTTCTATACGACCACAAGACATTGTGCAAATGCTCACACCATGCCTTTTTATGCTTTTCCAATCTTTTCTTCAGCCCCATTCCAATAGTCTTATTGGTGGCTTCTGCTTGGCCATTACTCTGAGGGTATAAGGGAGTTGATTTTCCCAGATTGACGCTGTAATGAGCGAGTAACTTCCTTATATTATCGCCGACTAACTCTTTTCCATTGTCTGTACATATCTCCGCCGGCACACCGAATCTGCAGAATATGTTTTCCCAAATGAACGTGAATACTTCTTGTCCTGTTTTCTTTCTGATGGCCTTGGATTCACACCACTTAGTGAAATAATCTGTTGCCACAATGATGTACTTCCGCTGTCCGGAACCTGTGGTTAATGGACCAATAATATCAATACCCCACTTGGCGAAAGGCCAAGGGCTGAGCACTGAATTTAAAGATGTTGCCGGCGCCTTAATTCTTCTTCCATACAGCTGGCATGGCTTGCATCGCTGAACATATTCCTTTGCATTTTTATTCATCCAAGGCCAGTAGTATCCCTGCATTCTGACCTTCAAGGCTAAAGCTCTTTGGCCACCATGATTCCCGCAGTCTCCTTCATGAATTTCCTTTAATAATTTATTGCCTTCTTCCCTGGATACGCATCTCAGCAGAGGTCCAGAGAATGACCGGCGATAAAGGATTCCATCTCTGAGCTCATAGTTCGCCGAGCGACTGATGACCTGATGAGCTAAAATTTGATTTCCTGGCAAGGTTAAACGGTCCAAGTAATACCGTATCGGCGATCTCCAATCTGTCTCTGCTGACTCTTCAGTATTTGTTGTTAATACTTCTCTTTGCCTTGGCACTGTTACCGATGACTGCATCACCCTTTCAATAGCTATTGAAGTAACATCTGGATCTGTCATCATTGAGGAGATAAACGCCAATGCATCGGCGTGCCTGTTATCTTTTCTGCAGATGTGGCGAAACTTGATACCTATAATCCTCTGGGCATACTCCCTAGCAAGTTTTAGGTACTTCTGCATAGATGGGTCTGCTGTCTGGTATCGTCCAGATATTTGTCGAATCACCAGCTGAGAGTCACTTGTCAATCTAACATTGCTAATTTTCATTTCGATGAGTATCCGCATTGCATGAATGACTGCTTCATATTCTGCCTCATTATTAGTCGCCGGGAATTCTAGCCTTAGCGAGTGCACTATCCTTGCTCCCTTTGGCGAGATGAAAACAATTCCAATTCCATTTCCTTCTTTATTTGATGAACCGTCTACATAAACCTCCCATCCATTAGGACTGCACTTCAGTAAATCTGGTACTTCATATTCTTGCTCATCCAAGGAGGATGGGATTTCTTCTATCTCTTCTTCTTCATCAATTGGGAAATCGGCGAGGAAGTCTGCAATGACTTGAGACCGCTGAGCTGTACGTATTTCATACTGGACCCCAAACTGCTCAATTTGCTGATTCCACTTGGCGATGCGCCCCACTCGCTGAGAGCTGTGCAAGATTGACTCTATGGGAGTTTAGGTGTAAAACAATAAAGAGAATTTAGAGGGTAAAGTATGAAGTGTGATGATGTAGTAAAAGATGGTAATGAATTCGAGAGGTCAAGATCGAACAAGACTCGCCTAAACCAAGAAATGGCCGTTCGAGTATTGCTTCAGTTACAAGAAGAGGATTTTAGGGTTGGTTTAGGGAGGGAAGCAGAGAAAGATGAGATCAGAGAATTACTATGATTTTCTGTGATGTTGATGATTGAATTGCTAAAGAAGTTTGAATATTCAGTTCTCACTAGATATTGAATGCTGAATGAGAAGAGTTAATCAATGATCGATGAGATTGATTGATTAAACTTGCACTGAATTAAACTGTTTTGTTCTTGCTGGAGAACTTGTTTTTCCAAACTGGTCGAGTGACCTATATATAGCAATAGAATTCCAACTGATCTCGTAAGAAGTGGAAGAAGTGGAAGAGTGGGAGTGTGGAGTGAGTGGGGAAAGTCTTGCGCCTATTATTAGGGAAGAATGAACCGCCCACTACTCTATCCCATCTTCTCAGCAACGTTCACACGACTTAGTTTCTTTCCCGTTGAGTGATTGAGCCGTTGCAATCACACGTGCCGTAGACCGCCAAACCAAAACCCTAAAAGAATATCCCCCCATGTAACTTACTTGATTCTCGTAAGATTTGTTAAGATTTGTTAAGATTTGTTGAGTCAAGGATGACTAAGTGCAAGTCGTACCAATTACTTGGTAAACTTAGGACTTTGCGATAAGATAGAGATTAAGCGATAAGCTTCGAATATCTCTTTAGGATTTGGTTTAAGGATTGAGCCGGGCAATCGCCATTTAAACCAATGAGATTGATCTAAGGGTTGAGCTAGCAACCGCCATTAGATAAGATAAGGTAAGTCTAAGGATTGAGCTATGCAATCGCCGATTAGACTGAGAGGATTTCAGCAACTCTCTGTGGCAACAGTCAAATAAATACGACTTTCAGTTTGCCATAAATATGAGAAATTGGCTTGTGGCATGTAATGCACCAATTCTCTGAGTAATGAAGACATATAAATGTCTAAAATAATATAGATCATAGCCATGAGCCATGATTAAGAATTATAGCACTGATTTATAGAAGCAAGTCCATAATCAGGAAAAAACAGACGAATGATGCTATCACAGCGTAGCCATCATCAAGAATGCATAAGCATTGCCAATATAAGACCTAAAGATAGGCCATGATGATCATAATAAGCCATGTTATATGGTATGACAATCTTATTAAGAAATTAGGTATAAGGCTCAAAGGATGAACAATAACATTTATGTTATTTCAGATTACTGTACAGTTTGCATGTTGTTCATTCGTAAAATCGGCTAGGCCAGCCTATATTAGATAAAAATCTGAATTTTTAGTATGTTATAGGAAATTCACAGAGGAAAATGTTTCGTGAAGGAAGCGTCTCCTAATTCCTTACGGATTGGGCTGTAAAAATCACGCCATGGAGAAATACGTGAGCAGAACTGTCAGATTTCCGAATTTGATTAGGAAACTAGAGTATTATGGACTAAGTAAAATCCATAATCCTCTAGGATTTGGATCAGTGGGACCCATAAGTAGAGGGGAGGCTAGAAAAGAATATATCCTAGCCTCAAGGGGGCAACTAGAGCCCGTGGGAGAAGAAGACTCTTGGCTCTTTCGTGAGCACAAGGAAGGAAAACCGTGATTCCCCACCAAGGTTTAGTCGCGCCTGACTTCGGGCCTCCAAGATTTGGCCAAGGCAAAGTCATGGGGCTCCAAAACTAGGCCAGGACAATAACATGGGTATCCATAATTAAGTCGAGGAGGTGGCGTGGGCACCCAAGTGCCAAGGCACGCCAAAGACATGGATATCCAAGATTAGGGCAAGCTAGGAATATGGACATCCAAGGCTAGGGCAGGGATTATCCTTGGGCCTCCAAAGAGAGGGGGCGTGAAGCAATGGCGGGGGCTAAGCTAGGCCATAGGAGGATGGCCAAAGCTAATGGTGGACTAAGTTAGGCGGGAGCTAAGCCAGGCCGTGAAGGGTAAAGGCCAACGTGTTGGCGGCTAAGGCCAATGGCGGGTTAACGCTAGGCCAAGAGCCAAGGAAGATGGGAAGTGGCGTGAGGCTTAGGTGGGACTTGGCTTAGGTGGGAGCTAAGCTAGGCCATAGGCCACGAAGTGAAGAAGGTTAGGTTAGGCCAAAGGATTGGCGAGGCTAAACCTAGGCTATAGGCCAACGGCCAAAAACTAATGGCGGGCTTAGCTAGGCGAGAGCTAAGCAAAGCCACAAGGAAGAAGGCCAAAGTTAGTGGCCGGCTGAGCTAGGCCAACGCGTATGCGCAGGTATTTTATTGTATAGGCTAGGGATTGTGGACCATGCTACTAGGCCAGGGTCGTGAGACATCAAAATACAGCTAATGGTAATTTAAATATCTTATCCCTACTATAAAATAAATTCATACCTTTTCTTTGAGCCATTCCAGGACGCCAGAGATTGATGCAAAATTACTCCTGTGACCTCCTCGCCAAAAACCACCATCAACACTCGCCTATAAGCTCTTGAGTGCTGCGAAGGATCTCCCGTTCCATCATAAATTGAGGTGAACTTAGGGGCAGAGTACTTGGGAGACACAAGTCCATGTGTAATACAATCATGAAAAGGTGTTTTCTGTGCTTCTATAAGTGCAACCTTATACCTTGATTCCCTCGAAGATCCACTTAACGCTTCCACCTTATTTTTTAGTCGGCGCAGGTCCTCCTTCATCTTCTTATCTACTTTATGTCGTCGCTTAGAACTGCTACGATCTTTATCCCTCCCAGGTAAGTTTATCCTCCTGCCTCTTTCGTCATACTTCACCGATGAATCTGAGATTTCCGTTGAGCTGGTCCCACTCTTTTCAACTCGGCGAGTGGTATGAGAGTGAGACTCATGACGAGACGAATGAGTATGGGACCCATGACGAGATGAATGCGCATGGCGAGTTGAGTGCGAGTGGGACGCATGACCTTTATTTTGTGCCGCCATCAATTCTCTATGACTCTGAAGTACCGTCTCCATTTGCAATTGCATTTGTTTTTCGAACTGACTAGCCTGCCTGTTGTTGGCCTCAAGAATTTGCCTCAGCAATGTTTCTGTAGTATTTGTGGATCCAGTATTATCTGCTATCACCACTGGGCGAGTTACAGTAGCACCAGGTGCTATCGCCACACCATTCCTACTAGCCGCCTGTGGAGTTTCTGTTACCACCGCTGGAACTTCTTCTGCTACATGCCGGGCTTCGCCGACATCTTGTACCAACTGCTGCTGATCACTAGCCGTCGCTACTTCTGCTGCAATTACGTTTTGAGCGGCTCCCCCTGCATTTGATGTTTCGCCTATGGTAAATCTTCCATCACCAATCTGCTCGCTGCACGCATTTGCTTCTACATGGCTGCTGATTCTCCTTAGCATGGGAT
>JAJJMA010024994.1:0-10367 GCA_023529015.1 Papaver nudicaule
TATTGCTACAAGTGATCAAATTCATTTAATAGTCAGCTAAGAATAAATATCTGGGATATGTAACACCGTCCATCCATATGTAATAAAGAGCTGAGATATGTAATTTTTAAACGACAACAAAAATTGAAGATAAGAGGGTAAGAATGCTTCCCTTTTTAGTTTGGTGCCTGTCGCCGACATATGAATATTTTTATCACCAACATTCTTGTAAGATAGTACGGAGGAATTTTATTGACGATAATTCGCTGAATTCCCTTATTGCATAAAAGCTTCAATGGGTTTGTAAAACAAATCCTGCTGATTGTAGAGCTCCTAACAAAATTACTTAGAATTACTTAGATATGCTCTGGGCAGGTGAAGGGTAACAACTATAAAATGAACATTTTGAGAACTATGAGAAGAACAAAAAAGAAAATTTAAAAGTGTAGCGTTTAAAATTCTTCCCTTTTGTAACCACTTAAGCGAAACTGAATTGGTTAATGATCAGCGAGTTGGCTACATGTGGTCTCGGCGAAGTGTATTGCTCCCGTATGAAAGCTCATGCCCGAATTGTTCTCTAAGTGGGATTTCGTAAAAGTTGGTTCTTCCATTCAAATATAGGCGAGCAATCAATAATTTTCAATCCGCTGTTGATATGTCATCTGTCCACAACTTGTTGATACCTCCATTTTCACATTACCACAGGCTAAATTATTCAAATACTTTCCAACCCATCCAAGTACTGTTCAGACAAATTTTTACAAATACTTTGTAAACATCAACCATTAGAAGAGGGATAATAGCAAACTTCCCTGCCATTGGGGGGTTCTTTGGCGAAGTGTGTTATTTTGAAATTACTGCTGTTTTTTGTTTTTTTTTTACCACCGCCAATTGCTTGAAGAACTGAAATTGCTTGCTGTCACATCTGGTTGCGCATATATTGAAGACTCTCTTGTTCTTCCATTCTTTGGTGCCTACCTCAGTCGGCATGGTAGATAAGTTCGCTGAACTTATTCATGGCTGAAATCAACAAAGAGTTGCAGTGAATACTCATAATTAAGGTAAAGATTTTACTGTAACTACAGATTTTATTGCTGTTGTCTTTAAATTCAATCCTCCAACATTGATTGTCCCAATGTTCATACTACAAAAAAGTTAAACTTTTCAAAAGCTTCCCAACTGACCCCACTGTTCAAAATGGAATATAAGACTTAAACTTTGCTTGAAGTTTCCACAAACACTATGTGAGCCTCAAACATCAGAAAAGAAAAGGGTACAAAACTACCCTGCTAAAGTTCACAAGTTGTACTATTCTGGACTATTGATGATGACGAAGGATACAACTCCGAGATCACTACGACGAGACTCCAACTTCATTTCCCTGCCTTACCCTTTGACAAATCTTTGAGGCGTTTGTTCACACCAAAAATCATAGACGAGGTAAACCAAAATTGCAACAGTGTGACGAGACTATTATGTCATCTTTCGTATGCAGGTGAATTCATAAACCAAACCATTACATATAGTTAGACAAGAGAGGGTGAGAAACTTCCCTGCTCTAGTTTGAAGATTGGTGACTAGTACTCCTAGTTGCTGAAGAATTTTTGCTTCACCAAGCTATCTGCTTGGCTTTATCCCTCCCTTGCCATTCGCCGGCATTGCTAAATCTCTGCTTTGGTATTACGCCGAGACAACTAGTGTTGGTGAGGCTGAGCTGATCATTATGCAATCTCCCCTAAGTGGATATTACTCCACACTGCTCCTTGATGTTCATCTGATTGTCAAGGGCTGATGAAGAACTGATTTGAGTCGGCGGAGGTGCATCGGCGACAATGAATTACTGATTGCTGCACTGCTCACTTACTCCACTATTAGAGGAACATTGTTATCACAGTTAACTAAAATTGAGCAATTTCTTCTCAATGTAGCCACAACAGCGACATGAATGATAGGATTTGCAGCCAGTCGTCATTGCATATCTTCTCGCAAACCCCTGTCGACGACAATAATCCTCTATGTTTCTCCTTGATGTTACGTCAAATCTTCATAAAAGACCAAAGAGATGGTGCTTGTAACTGAATCTCGCTGCGACAATAAAGCAAACACATTAACAATTGTAACACAAAAAGTTGAGCAGTTCCATCAATTTTATCAAGAAAGGTTGTGAAGCAGAAACCCTGAAATTAAGTTATCTAAAATGACAATTGGGAATTTTGATAAAATCTGAAATGGGTTTGTAAATCTAGGTTTTGTGGTTCTAGATCGACCATCAAAAATCATTTTGACTCAATATCTTGAAAGAAAGATCAAAATTTTGCTAAGAAACAAGCCTGACGTTTACAAGAGGTTTTTATCAATTGGTTTTCTCAAACTTTCAGATCGAAACTAAATAAGAGTAACAAAAAATGAAAACAAAGAAGATTAGAAGAAGATTGATGTTTTAGAGTCGACTGTTGACGAAGAATTTGTTGATTTCGTAGCTGCTGATGTTCAGTTTTCCACCACAGCTGCTTGGTTTCTCTTTCCCCGTCGAGATTTGTTGTCTGAATGATAAAACTTCTCGCCTGAGTTTCCATTTTATACCCCTGATGCTACTGTATGTAAATTAGATCTGAGATTTCAAATACAAGATTAAAGTGATGAGAAGAAAATTTATGTTGTTGTTGATGTTGACGTTTTTGATTTCATCTTCACTGAAGTTCTTCTCTGTGTATCTGAGTTTTGGATGAATTATTGTTGATGAAGTCTTTTCCCAAAATCTCGGTCTGCAACCCATAAATAGTAACAAAGTAAAAGATAGAAGAAGAAGGTTGTTGATTTGAAATCAAGTGTAGACAATAGATTAGCTGATTTGTTGATTTATTGATGATTTTCTTGCTATTTTTCTGCCACCATCCACATTTTTCCTGCCACTTTCCTCTCGATTTATCGCTTCAGGAGAGTTTTAGTTGTCTAAAAGTGCTTTCTACTGACGAGAATACCCCTGCCTCTACTGGAAGCTGCTGAAATCGATGGATTTTGCTGTTAACTTGATTTTTCTTCATTATTGAGCTTCTAACACATGATTCAACCTTATCTAGCGCCAAAATGTAATTGGTAAAATCCCCATGGAAAGATTTTACCAATTCACCCAATCTAACATACATATGATACATATAAACACAAGGATTTATTAGTGATTTGTGGTGATGTTATTACATAGATTTCCATGAGAACTTGAAGTGTTCTTCATGTTCTTGAGTAGAGGAGAGTAGTAGAGAAGGAGATGGGGGTAAAGAGAGAAAGTAATTGACATCCCTTTCTTTTAGGGTTACATTGCTTTTATATGAGACCTATTTGATGAATTTACTAAACTACCCTTAATGAGAATCCTATGCTAGAATTCTTCTATGGTGTATCTTTTCCTAGGCGAGGCTAAGTTACAACTACCTTAGTTTGGTGCCACCTGGCGAATGCATTTCAACACTCAATAGTTATTTGTCCTCCACCGCTGACAAGCATGGTCGGCGACCTTATTTTATATTCTTCTAACTTCAGCGGACTGTCCTTCTACTAGATAAGGATTGCTGACACGGATCCCACTGAGTCAACGAGTCAACTCTGACAACCTGACCGCTCTGATCTTCTCATAAATGCTCAACTACTTCTCATCTTCTTGTCGGTGAAGTGTCCTTTACCCGCTGATCACAGTTCGCCTTCCATTCTTTTCACGATACCCGCTGATATAGTTTTAGCGGCTCTGTACGCTAATGTGGTCCTTGGCGTTCCACCCGCTGATCTCCTATGCATGGCGATAAACCTAAAACTTCTGTTGATGATTCTGTACTTCTCACTGATAGTCTTCTTACGTAGCCTCACCTCTAGGATGCTTTTATTTGTAGAAAGCATTTTCTACACTCACAGGTTAGGTAAGCTTCCCCTGGTGATTTGCACCAGGAAGTTTTTCCTTCCTCCTCTCTTTCCGAAGCTTCTTTCGTTAGGTAAGCTTCCCCTGGCCACTGTCAAACTGCAGTTCCTTGTATTTGTGATGAAATTCTGATTATAAGTTGTATGTTTCGCAGCCTGATCGTGAGATGAAATTCTACAACAACAATGACCTCCAATAACAACAAAGGTATGCAAAAGTCTGGGTTGCTGGAACTTTAAATTTGTATTTGTTAGGACATTGTCCGGTCAAACCCACTAGCGTTGGTATGTCAAGCTAGTTGTCAGTTTTAGATGTCAAAACTCAATTCTTGATTTAGCCTACTAGAGTTTAGATTTCGGAATTGGGATATAGACAAAGTAGTAGAAACCTTGAAGATGAAGACTGTGAAGACAAAGAAGACATCAATTATTCTTCATCGACAAAAGGTTAGTAGGAGTTATGACTTTATGGAAATTCTTCTATTCTACTTTCTCTATTCTTTCGAAATATAGTCGACTACTTTAGTAGTGATCATAGCGATTGAGATCGTATTCTTGTCTAACATGGCCTTGTGTCATGACTAGTATTTGTTCCCACAAATGCTATGAGTACAAGAATGAATGAGATAGATTCGATACCATTTGTCAATTGAAATGGTTTGCTTGCAAATCATTAGTTGGATATGGGTGAGTCTAAAGGAGTACTCTTGAGCAAGAGTCCATGGATTACAGCTGAGGACGTATACACGTCTAAGTCCTGGCTCAGCCCAAAACTTCCAGCGGAATCCAAGTTTGGCCAAATCTGAATAGCGGACGGTTCACGAACCGGTACGCAAACCAGAAACTCGGATTTCTCCTAAGTTCCAAGGTGACTGAACATTTCGCGAACCTACGCGAACCTAGATGTCGGTTACTTTGGCTGGTATTCAGATTAAGTGTATATTCTTCCAGAATTTCACTTGGGTTAAACTCTAAACATCTTTATCTCTTAGGTGGACTTGTATATCACGAAAATATCTTTTGTGGTCCATCTAACGATCCTCAATGAGTCAATAAGATAAAGATTATCTCTGGTCTGTTGGATTCTATCTTGAAGTGTTTTTGAGCTAACAAAACCCTTGGTAGATAAACGATAAAAAGAATTCCAATTGAGATTAATCTCTATTACTTGGTTGGCAAGTTTAGGGTTTCCTTGACTTGTGGGACAAGTAATTGATTGCTTTATTCCAAAGCAACCTATCTTATTGAGTGCTATAAATAGAGGTGTCTACGGACAAATTTATGAGTGTCGAACTCACACAAAAATATATTCCTTACTTCTCTTACACTAAATAATAGTATGGGATAAGCAGGTTCGTTCCTGAGGGAGAGAGCTAAGTTGTTGACCTAATTTTCTGAATATGAATGTATGCAAGGTAACGAAACAATGAGATGAAATGAGAATGATCAAGGTATTCCTATCAATCAATGAAATCAGCACAATTGAATTGCAAGTCATATTTCTCACAATATTCTATTTATCACCACCCTAGAATAGTTACAAGCTCAACTATCTAATCAATTCCAAAATCACCTACTAGAATAAGTTCTCTAGAGGATACTATTCAATTAGACCACCTAAAACAAGCTCTCTAGGTGTAATCAATCAAAAGCATTAAGTTCAAAGAATTGGGGTAAGACCTAGTCACTTTCTCATATGCTCGGATTGTAGACTAAGGCAATTTTCTACTTCACAATTGTTTAAAAACATCCCGCCATCAACAATCATAAATTGCTACTTGTTGTTATCAATCCTAGACAATTACAGGTCGAAGAATCTCAAACTAGCAATAAAATCATCAACTAGATGCATGACCGCGTATTCAAGCAAATAGGTAATGATTCATATGTATTCAAACATGGTAGAAAATTAACAACAAACAAAATAGAGATCAAAATAGACTTTAATGCAACCAATCAATAACTCATATTCATGACTTCAAGTTCAACCTCAATCATTATGCAAAATTAGCTACAAAAGGAGTTCATATTCTTGACAATAAATTCAAAGAGGATTTCAAGGTGAAGAAAACAAAGCCCAATTGAGCCAGCGGTGTGGACAACGAACTCTTTCTTGCTGCGGTGTTGGTGGAACTGATTGTATGAGCTGTTGGTGGAATATGGTTGCTATCTGTGAGGTGATGGTGGACTACAGACAAGGTAGAAGCTCACTGGTGAAGGTACGCAAACAGGAACTCCTCGAACTGGTGGTGTTGTTCACTGTGTGGATGTGGTGGTGGTAGTGCTGGTGATGATGGATAGTGGCGGTGCTCGAGTTGCTGCTGCAAGGTGCTGGATGCTGTGGATGTACAGTTGGTATGGATGCGGATGCTGGTGGGTGGTGGAGAAGGCTGGAGAGGAGCAAAGCTCTTCCCTGTTGGAGGTGGTGATGGAGGCGGTTTTCTGTCCAGGCCAGGGATATGAGATGTGATCCTTCTGCGCCCTAATTCTTCTTATATAGCTTCAGTTATTGCCGACTTGAACCCAAAACAAACCCCAAACAAAACAAGTTTCCTAGTCCATTTGAACCTCTAAAAATAACTCATTAATCTGCCACCGTTCATCATAAGAATCAAGGACAGTAGCCACAATTTTCTCCCTGTTTTCCCGTACCTAAACACTTGCCAAATCTTGCAACACTGGTATAACAAATTCTCTCTTTTCCTCGATTAAATCCTCCCCTATTTCTTCTCAGATTTGCACCAAACCTATGGTCTTGGCCGATGACAGACTCGGTTCAGGAGTTGCTTAATACTAACACAAATTGGTACCCATCATGTTGTGCCCTTGCTAACTTCAAAACCCTCTTCTGTTCATGAGCTAATCCTCGATAAATACTCACAAGAACATGGCTAGAGCAGCGACAAACCTTGGTTTAAGGCACTGGTGAAGGCTTGGCAGCAACAAGAGCAAGTTAAACACAAAACTAGTCTGTCAGGCATTTCATCGAGCAGGTTGCAGGCATTTCTCTTCTGCTGCACTTGTAACTCTGTTGGTGATTCGTTCTTCCTCCATATTTCTCCTTCCCTGTAACAATGATACATTCATACACACAAACCACACATCATTAGCAGACTTCATTCATTCGAACCCAATTCATTCAGCCATAACCCAACAGAAAACAACACATTCTTCTCTCTTCTTCTCGTGTAAAACTGAACCCAAAACCCTTATAAAACTCATCATCTTTCTGCTAAGTTCCAATCCATCACAAACCCAATCCGTAATTCTTCTTAATTTCTTCATTCCCACCTATAATTACTCAGAATCAACAGCGGCAGTAGTTCTTCTTCTGTGTTTTCTGGCATAAACTGAACTCCTTCTCCGCTGAACCCCTTGGCAAAATCGAACCATGGCAATCAGAGATGGTTTAGTCGTTGTTAGAGCTTGGCAAAACACTAAACCCATGGCTAGATACGACACAAACCCACAGCTGGTCGATGGCTGGAACTCGGTGTAGGAACTGGTCTTGGTGCGTGAAGAGGAGAAGTACCTGAACTGAATTTGGGAGAGAAATCGAACCTGTTTGTGTAAGGAGTAGGAGGTAGTGGCAGCCCTGAGAAGAGAAACCCTGATGCTTCAGTAAATTCCTTCTTAGACTTCAAATGTCTGCCCTCATTGTTGTTGGCGGCTGCCTGCAGTAATTTCCCATCAAACTCTTATAAAGCCTCCTGTGTTCTGTATGTTAACTTCTAATGTCTCCAAATGATGCAATTGAGCTCTTATTTGCTTCATTTTGTGTATCAAGATTTAAATGTACCTGCAAAATAGAAAACAATGTTATATAACCAATTTATGAGGCGTAAGCTAGACATAAGTGTATGAATAAGGTACTCTTGAATAGGTGTTTTAAGCACCTAACAACAAATACCGCAAGCATCGAGCATACGTGAAGGTCCTTAGGGAAGTGATCGTAAACTCTTTTCACTTCGGTGAACGCTTGTTGTGGTATAGTCATCCTCTATAGGTTGCAGCTCCTTTGGGAACTCCCTACGACTATAAAAGACTTCTCTTGAGAGTTGGGAAGCACAGGAAGGAGATTGAGACCTTATTTGGTTGAAATCGGATTAACCTGTAACCTTGGTAACCTGATCACGTTCTTGTCTATTCCATAGTCCGTCTCTTCTGTTATACGGCTATTCAAGAACTGATACGTTACACACAAGGTTGAAAGGTAGCAACGCACGGCTGCACTCGGTGTTGTAAGACCTAGTTAGCCCCGGTTGTACAAGTTTCTTAACTGATTCTTCGTGTACAACTGAGGTAGAGACAAATTGGGCATAGCTTACTCGGTTTGCTTGTCAGCCCTGATTTGTGAAGTAGATTTCCGTATGACCTGGAGCAATCCGAAGGAAGTCAACTTGTGTATGATAAACTGATAGAGGACAGTTCGGTCATACGTCAACAATTAGGTTGCAAAGCCAGTATAGCTGACACAAGCCTTTGACAGCGGTCAAAGCAACTCCTAGGCATGTAAAGGACGTCAGCTGGGGGAATCAAGTGTGTGACGATCTGTGGGGGATCTAGAGACGTAAGGAGTGTGACAGTAGCCAATTCGCTTGGAGGGTTTGAGTTGGTCTCTGCTACATCCCAGACCGAAGTCTTATAGTGGGCTAGCGTTTGTAGCCAGTTTGTACTGGGCGGTGTTCAATCTGGACAAGGTCCCGAGGTTTTTCTGCAAGGCAGTTTCCTCGTTAAAAAAACGTTCTGGTGTCTTGTGTGTTTTTCCTTTCCGCAATTATATAAACTCTGACATATAATTAAAAGCAAACACAAGAAGTACGTTATCCATATCCGTCGAGTTTACTCCAAAGATTCATCTTTGTCGAGTTGATCCCTAGATCACAACTCCGGTTATCTAGGTTTGGATATTGATTTTTGAGATCGTCCAAACCTAACCATAAGTCTCACGAGCCCAACGAAAAGTTGGTCGTATTTCGGTACCCCTCCTTTTTCAATTGGTATCAGAGCAGGTGAACAGATTAAAGACGTAACTGTCTGTGTTTATCTAGGCTTGTGAGTCATGGATCAAAGCGTAAGAGCTTGTAACGTACCACCAAAGTTTGATGGCACAAATTACCTATGGTAGAAGACTGCAATGACTTCGGTTTTGCAAGCCCGAGACTTCAAAACTTGGGTTTATGTCATAAAGGAATACACACCACCAACTGTTGAAGTTGACGGTAAAACTGTTCCCAAAGATATAGCGGTTTATACCGATGTGGAAACACTCGCCGCTAAGCAAAACTATGATGGGCTCAATGCTATCATTCATGCAGTCACACCTGATCTTTTCCATCACATAGCTACATGTGAAACTTCTCACGAGGCTTGGAATAGATTAAGGAACGTATTCGAAGGAAATACAACAGAGAAAGAAGCTAGACTTCAAAACCTCATGTCTGACTGGGAAAACCTTCGAATGCTTGAGGATGATACCTTTGAGGAATTTAATCACAAATTGTCTGAGATAGTAAATGGCTGTCACACCTATGGTAAAACTATTCCGGAAAGGGACATTGTGAGTAAAATTCTGAGGTCATTACCCTCAAGGTACGAATCCAAAAAGCATGTCATCCAAGAGATGCACGGCTTAGACATAACAAGAAGTGACCTTGTTGCTAAGCTGAAGATCTTCGATCATGAGCGAAAAGATAACCCCAAATTTATCGCTTTTGAGGCTGTGAGCACTCCGTGCACCTCCTCACCACAGAAATCGTCTTGGGCTGATGAGTGTGAAGACCTTGACGATGAAGAAGTGGACACTGAACTGTCTCTGATTACACATCAGCTGAAAGATCTTCTCAGATCTAGAAGAGACAGGCAATTCAGGGGTAAAAGACCCTTATCAGATTTGAAACCTACTCCTGACAGGGATGATGATGATCTAGCTGAGGTGCAATGTTTCAAGTGTCGAGGCTTTGGACACATGAAAGACGTTTTCCCTAGTAAGGAATACTTCAAAAGGGATAATGCTCTCTCTGCTCAATTTGATGATATGCCTGATCAGCATGAATTCAAATTAGATCATGGGAAAACTGCTTTAATGGCAGGGACTTCAGATGAACGATCTAAACATGATGATTTGAAAAAATATTTTAATTCATCAGTTGATCGACAAGAGCGAGAACTTTGTTCAAGAAAACTATCAGTTCAAATCTGATCTTGAAAAGGTAGAGAAAACCCTTCTCCTGAAAGATCAAGAACTTAAGAAATTAAGTGATGATCTCTCCTCAACTTTATCCCTAAATGATAAAGAAATTGATACCCTAAAGGATGATCTCCAAAGGCTATCTGGTAGCTTAGATAAAGTAGCAGCAATGTTATTTGGTCAAAAAACCTTTGGGAATACCAATGGATTAGGGTTCAATAGTAACACATACACCAAGAACAGTACTTCATAATGGGTGGATCCAGTCCTCCATCTAATGAAAAACATAAAG